>CAKALU010063512.1:0-17083 GCA_916700995.1 Hozukius guyotensis | reverse complement strand
CTGTGAAAGTATCAAAACACTCAATCCATGGAGAAATACACAAAGCCCGTATTCAGAAACTGTGTGTTTGAAACAAGCCGTCAGGATTTCTGTCCATTTGTGATGTCACAAATCTACAATATTTAGACCCTTCGCACAGATTTAAACGTAAACATACTAAATGTGTCCCAGTTTATTTCCTGTTGCAGTGTATGTGAATGACATCAGCTGACAGGGAGTAAACATGGACCCAAGCTGTTTCCTAGCAACGCAATTCCGTTGAAATGCGCTAAAACGAAGCGTTTCAGACAGAGCGTGAATACAGGTATATTCAGACAGACAGTATGAGAAAAATAATATGTTTTTTGAACATTAAAGCATGTAAACATGTTCTAGTAGAAACCCAAAATAAAAGTACGAACCTGGAAATGAGCAGGATATGTCCCCTTTAAAAAATAAGCACGACTTTGTGCAGCAGAGATGTGTTTTTTTCTGTTGTCCTATCCTGTTAATCATCTCGTCAGAACTTGATGTTAATTTACTACATAATAATTTTACATAAAAGAGGCGATATACGGCAAATGCATGAGTTTAAGTGATAAAAAAAGGCCTAGCCCTGATCTGCTATATGTGGTACATCATCTGTTTTGGCCCATTGCTCTTTAATGTAAAATGATGCTATATGTATAATATATGTATACTTTGTCACTGGGTCATTAAAATCAACAGAACCCAGAGAAGTGAACAGTCTCATAATGAAAATTGTGGACATTGTTTTGCTCTTTCTCTCAGCTGGATAAAGACGACATGGTTTACATGGAGGCCTACGACAAGCTGCTGGAGTCGTGGTTGACGCTCGTCCAGGACGAGGAGCATTTTCCTCGCGGCTGCTTCGTCCAGCCGGCGATCCAGGTCTTCAACTCGTACATCCAGTGTCACTTGGCTGCTCCTGACGGCACCCGCAACCTGGTGAGACTGTTATTATTAATGATAATAAACAATACAGTGTGTTTCACTGAAGGAAGACGAGTCAGCTTCAACGAGTTGATCCTAAAGATTTAGAAAAGGTGTTAAAAGGAAAGAAGTGAAGAACTCTGCTTCATTCATTTCAGCCTTATAATACTGGATCTGCTCATGTCTAATTGAAGATATTTAGACATTCTCTATTTTGAGTGTTTTAATTTACATGTAGATATAATTGATTATAAAATGTGTTTTCAGATTTGCTCATCAATATCTTACGGAAGCCTTGAGAGGCTGATCTAAATAGTTTTCTCTCCTGTGTTCATGACTTAAGAAAAGGTGGAAAAAGGTTTTGCAGGATAATCTTTAGAAGTTCCTTTTTCTTTTTTTTCACTTGTGAAAAAAGATTTTAAAAATAGTTTTTGCAAGGTAATTTTTTTTATTTTAATTTTGTCAGGATAATTTGTGAAGTGTTTGCTTCATGTTTTCTTCCAGAGGAGTTTTAATTTCTACAATGCACTCTAAACACAACAAGGTACATACAGTATATTGTGTGTTAGCAAGTTATGTTACATTACTGTCATATTTTTCCTTTTGTCTAGAAATGTATTTTAATTGGCGCTAATCTGCCGTTCGGGAAAACATGAATGTTTTTAGTCCTATTTAGAACATAAGTTAGTTGTGCACTTCAGCTTCTTGTGGCTGAAATGAGTATTTCAACAACAAATACAACTTTTTTCCACCTGTTTTACAGATGAAACAAAAAATGAAGGAACTTTTTCCACCTGTTCTTAAGTCATAAACACAGGAGGGAAAACAATTTAGATCAGAGTCGTGAAAATGGATCACCAGAATTGTTTTTCTCACTTGCCTCTCACGGCTTCTGTAATATTCACCTCCTGACATGTCTAACTTACTTTTTCTTTCACACTTTCTCTCTTTGCAATCCATGACACCCTGAACCTCGCTCACCTTCTAGTCAGTGAACGGCATCACGTCTCACGAAGACGAAGAGATCAACGAGCTGCAGGAAGACGACAGAGAGCTGTTCTCTGACCAGCTGTCCAGCATCGGCATGCTGGGACGGGTGGCCGCTGACCACTGTATCCCCCTGCTCACAACGTACGACACGTTTAAAAACTTAACCAAGTAGTTCTTCACATCCTCTCCATCAGACTCTTCTAGATTTTATTAAATTCTTGTATAAAGTTCACATTTTTTTGTATCTATATTATGAAAGTACATGTTGTTTACCCAGTTTTCACAAGATCTTTGATTTTTCTCTCCGTATGATTGACCTTTTGTTCAGTTTGCATTATTATAAATTCATTGGAGATTAATTGAAATCTTGGCTGTGTTTGTGTTTCCCACGTTAACATTGGTTTCGTCATCTCACAGCCTGCTGGAGGACCGGGTAACACGGCTGCACGGTCAACTCCAGAGGACCCAGCAGCACCTCATGGCCACATCTGACCCCGGATCAATGGACCGCAAAGTCCTGGACGACCTCTATGAGGACATCCACTGGATCATACTGGTCTCAGGTCAGCAGCACGACATTAAACTTTTGTTTCTTTGTGTCTTTACATTTGAAAAAAGGAACATTTTGGGATTATCTGGATTGACACAAGAAGAGTCGGGACTCGGTCGGCACACATTCGTTTTTGAGGAAGACATAATTGTTTGTTCGTTGATGTTTCTGACTGCACACTTGTGTTTACACTCCGGATTTTATTGTTTATAAAATCACAGTCAATTTCATCACACTCACTACATGGATTAGATGTGTCTCATTAGCTGTTTCCATAAACGTATTTTGAAGTATCGCATTAGGAAAGTTGTATGGAAACGACAAAATTCGATAAAACTTCCTCAATTGCGCAAAAAAGTTTTTACGCTCGCTTGAGGTGTTTTTGTAATCTTTGTCGAAAAAAGAGTTGATGCGCTAAATGAGATATGGAAACACCTTTACTGAATAAATTCTGACGTAGCGAACATTTAACTCACACAACTGATGAGCTGTTTCTGCTGTCGGCGTCTTCTCAGATATATATTTATATTGTCTTCGTTTCCAGACAGCTGACTTGTTTTGTTTCCGGTTCACAACTTCTACTTCTCTTTTTACTGGCGGATTACAGCCATGTGTAGCCAATAGCACCAACTTCTGACTAAACTACGCTGTACCAGAGTTTATTCGCTCCAAACACGTTGATGGAAATGCGCCTAATTCGCTTCTTTTTTTTTTTGCAACATTTCAAAAAGAATTATCAAAATTCACTTACTGTGTATAAGTAGCAGAGTACAGTATTTTATTAAATATTTAAATTAAATAGCTGATTTTAGAATGTATACACAAACATACAAGAACAAGAATATTTACAGTAAAAGGATAAATTATTATTAGCTATTTTAAAAAATAGAAATAAAATTTAAACACTTTTCTTGCGAAAAAAAACCAAAAAACTATTTCTAAACATAAATTTAAACTAGATGCATTTAAATATAACAGGGTCCCAACATATATATGTATGAATACATATTTGTGTTTAACCTCAGTGTTAGAAGGTTCAGTTTCCACGAAGGCTTCACATGATTTACAATCAAACACTCACACACAGTACTGACGGCTTTATGATGTTTTAATACACTAGAAGATTTTTATAGTGTTCAGAAATGACTTTTCCAGCACAGTTTATTCCACTTAACCGACTTTATTTGTGAACTAGACAGAACTCCACCCAGTTCTGTGGGTTTATTGTCTGGAGCGGCATCATTAAAGCCGCGCAAAGCAGCGCCGCAGATTCCTCGCCATTAACTTAACCATTTAGGGGAAGGAGGGGAAGGTTTATTATTATATATTTTTTAATGTTCAGGAGATATGGTGCAGTACAATTAAACATTAAAACTGTCACAGACTTTACACCCTGCTACTGAGAAATGTGATGGAGGAAATAATGTTTTCATATTTTATTCTGATACTAAAGCTGCAACTAACGATTATTTTCATTATCAATTAATAAGATGATTATTTTCTTTCTTTAAATACTCAACGATATTCAATTTACTGTCATAGAAGAATAACAAAACAAACAAATATTTAAAAACAAAAAGGTGGAAACAGAAAATTTTGTGCATTTTTGCTTTAAAAATGACTTTTGATTATGAAAATAGTTGCAGATTAATTTTCTGTGAATGGTTCCAGTTCTCCTGGATGCCCACATTTTTGTTAAATGTTTTAGAGAAACCTATGTCATCTTTTTTTATTTTATTTAACCAGAAATAAAAGACTCATTGAGATTAAAACCCGTTTTTTTCAAGAATGTCTTGATCAAGACAGGCATCAGCACAAATAAAAACAAACATATAACAATTCAAAATGAAAACAAAGAACAAAATTAACAGAATTATAAGATATCAAAAGACATTCAAAACCTCTACAGCCAGATGTGTAAATCATTCCACATCATTTAGAGTCACTTTAAATGCATTTTCAGGTATTTTTTTAAATGATTCCAAGCAGCGGGAGCAGCCTACTTAAACGCCCTTTTCTCCAGTTCATTACGAACTTTAGGGACGGTTAGTAGGACTATTAGTCCTGGGAGCGAAGACGATAACATCTGCATCTGTCTGTGCGTCCTCCAGGGTATTTATTAGCCGACGACCCTCAGGGTGAAACCCCGTTGATCCCCTCAGAGGTGATGGAGTTCTCCATCAAACACTCGACAGAAGTGGACATCAACACGACGCTGCAGATCCTCGGGTCGCCGGGGGAGAGGGCCTCGTCCATACCGGGCTGCAACCGCACAGACTCCGTCATCAGGTACCGTTTCTGTTGGAGTCACCTGTTGATTTAACGTTTTGACTTCCTTGTTTAGCGTTCACTTGGCTTGGATGCTGCTGAATAATAGGAATGTCTTCATTTATAAGATGTGCTCTTGTTTTGTCTTCTACCAAACACTTGAACAGGTACATCAGAGAGAAGTGACGATTAAATATAAAATTATTATAAACTACTTCACGTTTTGGCAATTAGAACCAAATTGATTTGTAAATATTTAATGTCCTGTAGAAACACCAAATTTCTAAAGCCTTCTTTCAGTCTCAAATTTCCAAGCTTTTATTCTTTCTTCCTCTTTTTCCCATTAAAATTTCAACGAGCAAAGACTCGTTCGTTATTATTTGGATAGAAGGACTTTGAAGTTTTGTATTTTGCGTTGTGCAAAACAGCATTTTGTAAGTGCCATGCTCCTTTAGGCAAGGCAAGTTTATTTATATAGCACATTTCAGGAACAAGACAATTCAAAGCGCTTTACATAAAACATCAAAAACAAAAAAGAAACACACCACAAAAGGACATTCAAATACAGTTAAAAACAGTTATTAAAGAGCCAAGATAAAAACAAACTAAAATACAATAAGATGGGTATAAAATACAGGTATGAATGTTATAGTGAAGCAGGGTAAGAAATGAATAATTATTTGATTTAATGAAAGGCAGCGGCAAACAGAAAAGTATTCAGCCTTGATTTAAAAGAGAGTTGCAGCTGACCTGCAGTTTTCTGGGAGTTTGTTTCAGATATATGGAGCATAATAACTCGGGCTGTCAAAATTAACGGAAATTCGTCTTAACGCCACTAATTTCTTTAACGCAATTTGCTAATTTTAGGTTGTAGCGGGCTCAGTTTTAAAGCTAGAGTGAGATACTAATATCACATAAGATATTAGAAATCGATTGACAGCCCTAATAAAAACTAAACTCTGCTTCTCCATATTTATAGTTTTGAATCCGGGGACAGAAAGCAGACCTTCTTGTTTCTACAGTTTCTGGCTGTTAGGTGTTTTTTCTTGCTACCAAGAGTTCATGAGCTTGTAAGCAAAGTGTTTGTCCTTCGTTGGGTTTGAAGGCGTCGTAGGGACTGAGATTACTGAAAAGTTATTGACTGGCATTGAGAACTGGAAGGTCGACCGTTTGAATCTCCAAACTATTTAAGAAAAAATCCTTTATACTGTGGGTGAACTGTGAAGGTCTCAGGTTTGAGGAATGTTAAGTAAAGCATCTGGTATGTTTGAAATGTATTTTAGACACTAAAGCTGACTCAAGGACCAGACTGCCGTCAGATAGATTGTCGAGATGACACGTCTTTGTGTCCGGCGGTCCTCGGGATGTTGTGACAGTACGTCTCATTTTACCAGGCAGACCTCCATAAAACCCTCCCAGAATAGACTTCCTCTCTCTGTCCGAGGGCCGGTCGGACCTCTAAGTGTTGTCACAGTTATTGTCCCATAAAGCTAAAGGTGGTTTAGTCCCTTCACATTCACACCCAAACACCATCTGAATGTGCAGCCTGTAAAACAAGAGAAACAAAGAGCCTCTCGCTGTGGTTCTGCTTTAATGTGTTTTTTTTAAACTCCCTCGAGCACACAAACACATGATAAAACACGGCTTAATAAAGCTGTCGCTGCTGTAACACGGGCTCACTGTCACATTAACATGGAGGTGAGTCCTTCAGACTCCTGAACCTGAGCTTCCTCTCCTAATAAGACCGTCTGATGTCGCATTCACACCAAGAGCGAAGCAAATTTTCACCTCGCTTTAGTTGGACCACCGGTCATCATTTGTGTTTATTCTCTAGACGCGCTGCGAAATGGAAGAAATAACCATTTTTGCTGCTTTGTACATGTGGTGGAAGTCCCAGATATGTCAGAAAACCAAACGCCGTGGTGTCTGGGTTCATAACATCACCCGACGGCGAGCCGTAGTCACATACAGTGCCATTGCACTGACTGTATCTATCAAGCCACACGTCACTACTGCGGTATGAACCCAAAATAAACAGATTGTGCTGTGATTTAATTGCAATAAACAAATTAAAATGATGCCGAAATAACGACATAATGATGTTGATTTGTAAAAAATCTGAATTTATGCTTTGTCAGGTCTGTCTGCAAGACGACAAGCAAACAACTGTTAAAATGCTTGTTTTCTGAATGGAGTTTGGTTGGATCAGAGCCAGGCTACGCAGCTGCTCCATCAACACTCAACATAAAGTCATCTAGAGACATTGTTGTTTCTACCAGAGACAGTCTGTGGTTTCTACACAGAGTTTGGTCCCGTCTCTGTACAGATATGATGTGATATCGTAGCTCTGGGTGACCACAGACACGTACAAGATTTATTTCCTCCGTTTCTGATTCAACAACGTCAGGACATCAGTGACGACAGAAGGACGATCTCAACGCTGAGAGGCTTTCACGACACAGCGTCACGCAAATTTCTCACTCAAGTTGAAATATTTCAACTCCCGGAAATACGTGGAAAATCATGGCTGTATTCGAAACCGCCTACTACATACTACTGACGAACGCAGTATGTAGTGTAATGTACTATGCTCTTGAGAGAGCTCCAGCCAGCTCAGTTCTCCTCCGTGTGGCTGACTGTTGAACACAAAGTACAAAACGATGCCTCTATAAATACTCCAACGTTATAATGAAACAGACTGCAGCGATGCAAACGAGCGTATCTGGTTGCTGTTATCAGATGGGATTTAGTTTTTCAACAACAATTAAATGTGCAGCCCGACAGTATGCGACTGTGGTGTTAGAAACGTCGTGCAGTTCAGGGATGTTGGCAGTCACGCTGGATGCAGCCGAGTGTGTGTGTGTGTGTGTGTGTACAGATAATCACAGTGACGACAATAGATAGTCACAGCAGCCGGTGACATTGTCTGTTGAAGGTCGTTGAGCCGCTGTGTTTTCTAGATTGTTCATTATGTAGAGGAGCGTGTTCGTGAGTGCGAGGGGGGGGGGGCGATGGCGTCAGGTTTCCTAGCAGCGAGCGTTCGACCCCGGCCACGTAAATGTCAACGTGGTTTTGTTTTCTGCAAACAATGTGAAACTGTGCACTGTCCTCGACGGAGAGGTGCGGGGGGATGGACGGACCTGTAAGCTGCTTTAAGCCCTCTGTCCTCTATATGCTCCATCGGTACCAACCATGTCATACTAGCTTGTCGTGAAGGAGGTTAAATAACGCTCCAAACTTGCTCTAAATTTTGATGAGGAAAAACTGTCATGGCCATTTTCAAAGAGGTCCCTTGACCTCTGACCTCCAGATCAGTGAATGAAAATGGGTTCTATGGGTACCCACGAGTCTCCCCTTTTCAGACATGCCCACTTTATGATAATCACGTGCAGTTTGGGGCAAGTCATAGTCAAGTCAGCACACTGACACACTGACAGCTGTTGTTGCCTGTTGGGCTGCAGTTTGCCATGTTATGATTTGAGCGTATTGTTTTATGCTAAATGCAGTACCTGTGAGGGTTTCTGGACAATATCCGTCATTGTTTTGTGTTGTTAATTGATTTCCAATAATAAATATATACATACATTTGTATAAAGCAGCATATATACCCACTCCCATGTTGATATGAGGATTAAATACTTGACAAATCTGCCTTTTAGGTACATTTTGAACAGATAAAAAAAATGTGCGATTAACTATTTTAATCAATTGACAGCCCTACTTCTAAGATTATTCATGTTTTAGTTGCTGTTATCAATCAAGCAGTGACATGGTTTGTGTATAATAAACCATGGTGGGCCTAATTAACCACATAAAGGCATGAAAGTAGTCTAAAACCAGCCGTGGGTGAGAGTCTGAGGATTACATGATTATCAGTTGTTGTCATTTTTTTGGCTGCTGTCAGACGATCTGTGCCGACTCCTTGCAGCCACACGGATGCAGAAACTATAAATCAATCTGCGTCCTTGTATTGTGACGTACATCGTACATTGGGATGTTGAGGTCAAAATGATATAAAATATTGTTTTCAACACCTTGAATAAAAATCTGCTCAGTCCCAGTTATTTTTATGTGGTTGTCTCTCTGCTGAGCTCTTTATGTTGTCATGACCTTGTTTGTATCATTTCACCCATTTCAGTCCCGGTCTTCTCTTCTAAACTACTACCCTCCTGTTCTCATGCCTTCTCACTGTTTTATCTAGTCTCCTCACTTTTCTACCCGTTTGGTCTTCTCTGTTATCTCGTCTTCCTTTTCCCATGTTTTAACTTTGAATCTGACTCTTATGATCTGTTCTGTCCGTTCAGGTTGCTGTCGGCGGTGTTGCGGACGTCAGAGGTCGAGTCGAGGGCGACGAGAGCGAGTCTGACGGAGTTACTGAGTCCACAGATGGGGAAGGACATCATGTGGTTCCTCAGACGCTGGGCCAAGACGTACCTGCTGGTGGACGAGAAGCTCTACGAGCAGGTCTGAGCTCGACGTGACATCGTACATGTCAAAATCACTACATCTTCCCCCCCATCATCATAGCATGTTTCTCCTCATCTGTCCTCAGATCAGCATGCCCCTGAGCACAGCGTTTGGCCCGGACACAGAGGGGGCCCAGTGGATTGTGGGATATCTTCTGGAGAAGGTGATCAACAACCTGTCGGTGTGGAGCTCCGAGGCCGAGCTGGCCATCGACACCGTGGAGCTGCTGGTGACGCTGGTGGAGAAGAGGGAGAGGTGAGGACGATCAGTCCATCAACAGGAAATTAATTATCACCAATTTTTATAATCAGTTCATTGTTTTGATTCATTTTTTTCAAGAAAACAGCTTCTCAAATGTGAATATTTTCTGGTTTTCTTAGTCTCTTTTGATTGTAGACTGAATATCTTTGAGTTTTGGATCTTTGGTTGCACAAAACAAGACATTAGAAGATGTCACTTTGGGAAATTGTGATGGGCATTTTTCAAGATTTTCTGATAAGGTTGCTTCGATCGATGGGCCGATATTCGTTCTAAATAGTTTGATCGGTAATCTGTCTCTATAAAAGCCGATCAGAAGAACCAGATCAGACGGCGCATCGATTCTGAATTGAAACGTTTTCAATACTCATTTGTCTGCTTTCTCGCCTGCTCTTTAATTCGCTCTGAGAGCGACACAGCTGATCACACACCGGGCCTGGCGGCGAGTTCTGTCTAAACAGCTCGTGCAGAGCTCTGTGCGATCTGCAGCGATAGTTTCTGCGTCTGTCTGATGACATTTTATAGACCAAACAATTAACCCCAAAGCCGAGATATCCTGACTACTTTTGTACTTTTGTAACCGCTAGCATTTCTGCTTGTTTCTCAAATATAGATTTTTTTTAAAGTAGGCATTACTCTGTTATAAGTGTTCAAAACAGTTTGGAACCAGTATTCTGGGTAAGATCATCTGTAGGTGCAGATGTTTTTCACACCAGATCCCACCACCACACAGCCTCTAACAGACCCTCTGTGTCCTCCTCCTCTCTCTCTCTCTGTTCAGGGCGAACATCGTGGTGCAGTGTGAGAGCTGGTGGAACCTGGCGAAGCAGTTCGCCAGCCGCAGCCCGCCGCTTCACCTGCTGTCCAGCTCCGTTCAGAGGACTCTGATGAAGGCTCTGGTCCTGGGAGGCTTCGCTCACATGGACTCTGACGCCAAACAGCAATACTGGGCCGAGGTACCGTAATGTGTTTATAACTAAGTGAAAGATAATTGAAACGATTAGTTGATTCATCAAATAGACGATTGGCAACAATTTTGATAATCAACCAAGAATAAATGCGAAGCTCTCTCTGGTCCCAGCTTGCAGCTTGTTAGATTATCTGGTTTGTCTCTGTGTTCTCTAGTATAATGTTATTATAACTGATAGAAAAGATGATTAAAACTATAAAACATAAGACCAAACTGAAATGATCCTTTAAGTTGGAACATCCAGCAGCCAAAGTGCATATTTTTACTTTCTTCACATCTAATAATAAATAAAAGAAGTGATCATTTATGCAGTTTTTGTTGACATTAAACCTCCAAAAACTAGTTCTGCAGTCAGATCTCAGGAGGAGGAGGAGGAGGAGGAGGAGGAGTAGTGATGGATGTAGTCGGTAATATTCCCCCGTCGAGTCTTCCTCCTGGGTGTATAACATGATCCTTTTTGTGATCCTGGAGGCCTTTTTGTCTTAATAGGCTGACGGTAGTAAATGAGGGTGCAAAGCCACGACGACTCCAGAGTAATTATGAGTGTTACTGGTGAGACGGCAGCTGTTGGCTCCTGCAGCTGCTTCGTCTGAACTTGAATGGCTCTGATGAAGGAGGAGGAGGAAGAGGAGGAGGGGAGATGAACCCAACAACGGATCAAACACTCCTGTTGTTACGTCTCACATTCCTCCTCCTCCTCCTTCTATTCCATTTAAACAAACATAACGTCAAAAGACACAAGAACAGTCTTCAAAAATAGATTTAAAAAATAATATAACAAATAAATAAATACATTTTATAATAAATAAAATAATAAATAAATGTTATAATAAATAAAATAAATAAATGTTATAATAAATTAAATAAATAAATAAATTTTTATATATATATATATTTTTTAATATATACTGTATATATATATATATTTATATATACATCTTAAGAGTCCATTTTAATTTGTAAATTAACCCGAGACTTCCTGTTTGTGTCCGTCCAGGTGCTCCACCCGCTCCAACAGCGTTTCCTCAACCTCATCAACCAGGAGAACTTCGCTCAGATCAGCCAGGAGACCGCCGTCAAACAGGAAATCGTCGCCACGTTAGAGGCGCTGTGCGGCATCGCAGAGGCGACGCAGATCGACAACGTGGCCCAGCTCTTCTCGTTTCTCATGGACTTCTTGTCCAGCTGCATCGGCCTCATGGAGGTGAGAGCAGAGTCGAAGGCGCTGGAAGAACGGCAGCCTGCATGTTGCCTTTAAACGGCGGTCTGTGTGTGTTCGTTTGAGACGAGAGAGTCTGTAAATATCTTATGTTTTTGTTGTTCAGGTCTACAGCAACTCGCCCGAGACGATCAACCTCATCATCGAGGTTTTTGTGGAAGTGGCTCACAAGCAGATCTGTTACCTGGGAGAGGTGAGTGACACATCTTAAATGTACCTCCACTGTTTTACCTGCAGATAATGATGTTTTTATTTTGCAGGTAATGGTACTGTACATATAATTTTCTCCCATATATTGTTCCGTCAATATTTGTCTTTTTAATCTCTCTTCAGTAACAGTTAAATATTTATCCGTTTTGTAAATTTTCTTCTCGGTCAAGACGTTGAACTTGAATTAATCTTTACTTTGGCTGAATATGATTGTAATTAATGAAACATTTGCTCAACAGAACTGTAATTTGCTTGTACATCGACGCATACGACAGCGTGTTAGGGCCATTGTAGGTAAAAAATACTAATTACGGAGCCGGGGAAGGGGGGAAATATTCCGAGAGAAAACTCAGAGTATATCAGAATTTCTTTCTTGTAAATTCATGATTTTGATCTTGGAAAATCTGAGAATAAAATGGCAAATATATGTGAAAAAAAATCACAAATTTGCGTTCATTATAAAGTTATAGATTTACAAGAAAAAAACTAGTGGAGTGCAAAACCGTGGTAACACCACGAAACTCAGGTATTGTATCAGCACTAGTATTAAATAATTTAAAACCATACTCAGTCCTAGGAGTACAACGGCGTATAAGGGCCATTGTAGGTAAAAAATAAATAAATATCTAAATACGTAGCTGGGGAGGGGGGTCATATTCTGAGAAAAAACTTCAAGATTGAAGTCGTAAATTCACGAGAAAAAGTTTTGAATATTCTCTGTGATTATTTACTCATAAATTTGTGAGGGAAAAAAATAAGAAAGTCTCTGAGATTTAAGTCACAATTTAGACACCGTCTTAATTTGGTTGCTCCTAAAGTAGTTTTATTATGGTAAGCATGGCTTCTGAGTGAGGAGAAGGTCCTGAAAGATACATGCATATATACATTGTTTTTCATGTTCGTTCTGTGTTATTTTATGAATTTAAGTAAATACTAATATTGTTGAAGTTACAGGAAAGTAGCGACAAACAACTTCTATCTTTAAATAGACAAAGGCATGTCTTTTGTTTCAGCACCGCTAACACTGAAAAACAAACATTACGCCAAACGTGCACATTTTTCTCGGAAATTTGCCACTTAAATCTCAGAGAATAGCCATGTTTTTTTCTCGGAAATGTCTGACTTTATAATCTCGCAAATTTGTGAGATTTGTTCTTGTAAATTTGCCACTTTAATCTCAGAGAATATCCAAGTTTTTTTCTCGTGAATTTACGACTTAAATCTCGGAAAAAAATAGTTTTATCTCTGAATATTATAATATAATCCCCCGGCTCCGGCTACGCCGTTGTAGAGACAAGGTGGCTCTGCCTTTGCACATTTCACATGCTGAACGTGCACCTCTGATCTTTTTCTCGTTACTTTTTGGCTGTTTCTTGGTGTAAAATAATAATAATAGTTTTACTGAAGACAAAGGCACAGTTTTCTTCAGGTGGTTCCTCATAAAAAGACATATGCTTGAAGGAAACAGAAAAGGAAATAGGGGGTGTGAGATACACTTAGACTGGACTAATTTAGAAGATTTTTATAGCGCGAACTGGTCGTGGCTTTTTAGGGTATCATTAGAAATATGTGTATCGGACTGGACGGATAACATAAAGATGATAAACTTTTCTCATTTCTCTGAATTTTACATTAATATACCAGATCCTTCATGTATTAATCAAGAAATAAAATGATGCGTTTCAGTCCAACTGTAGCAGGAAACCCTTTAAAAAGAATATTTTGGTGACAGAAATCCCAGAACTCATTAATGTAGCTGTCTGAGATGTTAACTGTCTCGTCTCTCGTCGTCCAGACGAAATCGATGAAGCTGTACGAGGCGTGTCTGACGCTGCTGCAGGTCTACTCCAAAAACAACCAGAGCAGGAAGCGAAGCGACGCCACGGCGGAGGAGGACCAGTACCAGGACCTGCTGCTCATCATGGAGCTGCTCACCAACCTGCTCTCCAAAGAGTTCATTGACTTCAGCGACACCGGTGAGTCGGCTCTTTCTTTCTTTAAGTGTCAACCGAGAGCAGAAGACGTCTCTGTCTTTATGGAGGACGGAACCTGTCAAAATCCAAAATAAATTAATAAATAAATAATATTAAAAATAAATGTAGCCATTAATTAATTGATCAAATGTGACATAAATTGCTATTTGTTTTAATTTGCGTCTTTATATATTTATCTTTGTTAATTAATTCCCTTATTTATTCACTTTTCTGTTTAATTTTCCCTTTTATTTATATATGTATTTATTTTTATTATTTTTTTATTTTTGCATTTATTTTTGTATTTATATTATATTTATTTTTAAATTTATTTATTTATTCATTCATGATTCCTCCCCTTCTTTATTTCCCCAATCTTATTTATTTCTGTATTCTTTTCTTTATGCATTTCTGCCTCATATGCAAATTAGGGGGCTGTCAAAAAATAAAAAATGTATAAAAAAAATACATAAACAAAAAAAGGAAAAATTAAACAGAAGAGTAAATAAATAAGGGAATTAATACAAAGATAAATAAATAAAGAAGCTAATTTAAAAAAAGAAATTATAGTCACATTTTATTAATTAATTAATGGCTACATTTATTTTTAATATTATTTTTGCTGCATTTAGCTGCACCAAACTGTATTTATTTATTGAGTTATTTATTTATTTATTCATTTATTTTTGATTTTGGCAGTTTCCGTCCTCCATATGTCTTCTCGTTCATGTTGCCTCAGTTGCTTGATATTAAGTTTTTTCAAACCGCTGTGTGTTTTTAGACGAGGTGTTTCGAAACCAAGACCAGGGAACGCCGGCGTCCAGTCGGACGGTATCGGCAGCAGATGTGGTTCTTTATGGCGTCAACATTGTTCTCCCCCTCATGTCTCAGGACCTGCTCAAGGTAAAACTGCACCACAGTGATGTTTCTTAGTGTTTTTTAATCTACGATCCAGGCTACTTTCAGTGTCCCTCATCAAACTGGGTCTGTTGTCCTCGTTGTTTTCCACAGTTCCCCTCCCTGTGCAACCAGTACTACAAGCTCATCACCTTCATCTGTGAGATCTTCCCAGAGAAGATCCCACAGCTGCCTGAAGACCTCTTCAAAAGCCTCATGTTCTCCCTGGAGCTGGGAATGACCGCGTATCCTCCCTTTGACTCTCTCTGTGTTTAGTACTGGTTTATATGGTTTATTTAGGCCAATTAATAATCATCTGTAGTCGCTTTTATGGCTGAATATTGGGCCTCAATACTTTTGGTACCGACTGAACAGACTCTTCTCTTTATCTCTAATCAGTTTCTGATTTAAAACATAATTTAGTTCTTCTTCTGCTGCTTGTTTAGAGAACATTTAATGTGAAAACTTTGGCTTCTTTTGTTAAATGGAAAACATGTAAAACATACAAATATTCCCTGTATTAATAGTATTGAAAAAGTATTTCTCAGCTATTTTATTAACACTACTATAAAAAAAAGCAAGTAAAACCATACCCAGTCCAAGGAGTACAACGGCGAATTAGGGATACTGTAGGGAAAAAAAATGATAAAAATACAGAGCCAGGGAGGGGGGTAATATTCAGATAAAAAACTCTGAAATTCTGTGATTAAAGTCGTAAATTTACGAGAAAAAACTTGAATATTCTCTGAAATTATAAAGTTATAAATTTGCGAGGAAAAAAACTCAGAAATTAGTGGCGTTAAAACGAATTTGTATTAACGCATTTTCACGTTAACTTTGACAGCCCTACTATTTAGTAAAGATGTTTGCTTCAAAAAAACTTATTTCACATTGTAAAGTTGCAAGTGCTTGGATATAGATAAGATATAGATATTTTAATAGCCCAAAAGTCTGTGGCTGCAGCAGAGAAGAGAAATACCTACTGCTAATAATCTACTAGATTTCCGGTCATCGCTGTTCAGATTTGTCTCATATTTCCTCTTCGCTTCCACCTGGAGCTGCCAGTTTTACCAGTGCTGCTGTGGAAGAGATGATTACTGTGTAGTTTGTGCTCCTTAACGTCTGTGTTCAGGATGAGTTCAGAGATCAGCCAGCTGTGTTTAGAAGCTCTGTCTCCTCTGGCTGAGCAGTGCGCTAAAAACCAGGAGAAGGACACACCCCTCTTCATCGCCACCCGTCACTTCCTCAAGGTACAGCAGCACTCATGTTCACCACAATACAACTCAAGGTACAGCAGCACATGTTCATTTGGATATACTCTTCTGTTTTGTAATAATACTCTGTGTACTCCGCCGTCTGTGCCTCCAGTTGGTGTTTGACATGCTGGTCCTGCAAAAACACAACACAGAGATGACGGTGGCAGCAGGAGAAGCTCTCTACACACTTGTGTGCCTGCATCAGGTGAGTTAATAACACACAACACCTGTCTGCACCTGGATGCTTCAGTGGTTCAACCTGGTGATATCCAGAGTAGAAATATATATATATATATATATATATATATATATATATATATATAAAATATGTCAAATGTCTTCACAAGACACAAGTCGTCCTTCTATTAGTGGTCCAGTATGGAGGACAGAACCTGCCAAAATCTAAAATAAATGAATTATTAAATAAATGACTCAATAAATCAATAAATATGTCATAAAATGTAGCAAAAATAATATTAAAAATAAATGTAGTCATTAATTAATTGATAAAATGTGACATAAATTTATATTTATTTTAATTTGCTTCTTTAATTATTTATCTTTGTATCAATTCCCTTATTTATTCACTTTTCTGTTTAATTTTCCCTTTTATTTATTTATGTATTGATTTTTATTTTTTTATTTTTTCATTTATTTTTTAAATTTATTTTTACATTTATTTTTTAATTATTTTATATTTATTTTTAAATGTATGTATTTATTTTTGTATTTCTGCATTTATTTATGCACAATTTTCCCTTTGCATTTCACCCCTTATTTATTTCCCCAAACTTATTTACTTGTGTATTTTTCTGTCTTTTTGTGTATCTTTATGCATTTCCGTCTCGTTATGCAAATGAGGGGGCTGTCAATAAAATAAAATAAATAAAAAATAAATGAATACATTTAAAAAATAATAAAAATAAATACATGAATAAATAAAATTAAACAGAAGAGTAAATAAATAAGGGGAATTAATACAAAGATAAATAAATAAAGAAGCAAATTAAAACAGAAATATAAATTTATGTCACATTTTATCAATTAATTAATTGCTACCTTTATTTTTTTTATATTATTTTTGCTGCATTT
>CAKALU010063511.1:0-20326 GCA_916700995.1 Hozukius guyotensis | reverse complement strand
AAAATGAAAAAATAATAATTAATTTTGGTCTTAAAACCATTGTGATGTCTGTGTGTGTTGCAGTTTTACAGGGCTAGGGTTAGGGTTCTGGGGGGTTGAACCCCAACCCTAGAAAGTGTCAAGTATTTAATACTCTTATTCCAATATACATATATATATATATATATATATATATATATATATATATATATCCAACATGGGAGTGGGCAAATATGCTTGCTTTATGCAAATGTATGTATATATAAATGTATGTATATATTTATTATTGGAAATCAATTAACAACACAAAACAATGACAAATATTGACCAGAAACCCTCACAGGTACTGCATTTAGCATAAAAAATATGCTCAAATCATAACATGGCAAACTGAAGCCCAACAGGCAACAACAGCTGTCAGTGTGTCAGTGTGTTGACTTGACTATGACTTGCCCCAAACTGTATGTGATTATCATAAAGTGGGCATGTCTGTAAAGGGGAGCCTCGTGGGTACCCATAGAACCCATTTACATTCACATATCTAGAGATCAGACGTCGAGGGACCCCTTTGAAAATGGCCATGCCAGTTTTACTTTTACTTTATTTTTGTATTTTTTTCCATAGCACAATCACATTTAATCAAGTCTCTCTTATGGTATCCATATTAACTAGTATTTTAAACATTAAATATTTGCTTTTCAAGACAAATGGCAACTAATAAAGCCATATTTTTTTTCCAAAGATTATATACAACTATTAGTCTCAAACAATGTTGTGGGAAGATTACAGTGATGCCATGAAGGTTTAAAATGCATTAATATTAAAGTGTTGTTAAAGGCGTTCATAAATAGGCTTATCCAAAGTTTATGGGGCACCAAAAGGGCTAGAGCCGGCCCTGGTCACTTCTGTATGAACTGATATGATTTTATACTTTGTTTAGGCTATATATGTCTTTATTCAAGTCTCTTCTCAAGTCTCTTTTTGTATTTTATTCCAAAGCACAATCACATTTAACCAAGTCTCTCTTATGGTATCCAATATTAACTAATATTTTAAACATTAAATATTTGCTTTCAAGACAAATAGCAACTAATCAAGCCATATTTTTTTCCCCCAAAGATTATATACAACTATTAGTCACAAACAATGTTGTGGGAAGATTACAGTGAAGGTTTAAATTGCTATAAAGAAGACAAGATTGAGCACCAGCATTAATATTAAAGTGTCGTTAAAGGCGTTCATAAATAGCCCTAACCCCAAAAGGGCTAGAGCTGGCCCTGGTCACTTCTGTATAAACTGATATGATTTTATATTTTGTTTAGAAACAAAATATAAAATCATATATATATGTCTTTATTCAAGTCTCTTCTCAAGTCTCTTTTTGTATTTTATTCCAAAGCACAATCACATTTAACCAAGTCTCTCTTATGGTATCCATATTAACTAGTATTTTAAACATTAAATATTTGCTTTCAAGACAAATAGCAACAGTATAGGCTATAATCAAGCCATATATTTTTTTTCAAAGATTATATACAACTATTAGTCACAAACAATGTTGTGGGAAGATTACAGTGATGCCATGAAGGTTTTAAATGCTATAAAGAAGACAGCATTAATATTAAAGTGTCGTTAAAGGCGTTCATAAATAGGCTTATCCAAAGTTTATGTGGGCTAATCTCTCCTCTCTCTCCCCTCTCTCTCTCTCTCTCTCCTCTCTCTGTGAAAGTGTCTCTCACTCTCTAAGAATAAAGCCATGGCTCCACCTCTTTATGATAATGTGACAGTAGCATCTCCAGCTCAGGAGACAAGCCTCCTCTCTCTTTCTCTCATTCAACTATGTGATGTGTTTTTACACACACGGACCCTGACTCCTCTCCTGTTATCCTCCTCTCTCCTCCACTCAATGCGCAGCGCCTTTACGCAAAGAAACCCGAAGTTACTTTCTTATAAATAGTTGTACTTTTGAAGTTTACTTTGTTTCGAATCCTCGGACATGACTACCATGGCAACTCCGGCTGCTCCGGCTCTGCTCGGTCACCACCCGGCTCAGAGCTCCGTCTCCCCGGCAACCACCAACTCTCCGCCGCCTGCGGCCGCTTCCTCTCCGGCTCCTCCGGTGGCGACGCACCCGGCGCTGCTCCACCAGTTCCGGGCGGACCTCTTGCTCGCTAACGGAGCTCCAGTGTCCAGCAGCAGCAGCGCTAAGCCGGTGTACGCCACCCCGTCGCCCGTGGAGAGCACGCCGCAGAACAACGAGTGCAAACTGGTGGAGGTGAAAGGTGCCAAGCTGGCCTCGTTCACGGTCAAAGACACGGAGCTCATCTGCCTGCCGCAGGCTTTCGACGTGTTTCTCAAGCACCTGGTCGGCGGGCTGCACACCGTCTACACCAAGCTGAAGCGGCTGGACATTGCCCCCGTGGTGTGCAACGTGGAGCAGGTCCGGGTGCTGCGGGGGCTCGGGGCCATCCAGCCCGGGGTGAACCGGTGCAAACTCATCTCCAGGCAGGACTTCGAGACGCTCTACAGCGACTGCACCAACGCCAGGTCAGGCGGGGGACCATGGGTTGACACAGGGGGGGAAAGGATGGGGTGACACAGAGGGGTGACCCGGTCGTTGATGTAGGGTTACCCAGTTTATGTGCAGCAGGTGGGCTTAGACTATCTAAAGCAGGTATAATCAATTAATCAATCAATCAACATTTATTTGTATAGCCCTTTACAATAACCAAAAGGTACCCAAAGTGCTTTACATTAACATCAAGAAATAACAGGAATAAAAACATAACATATCATAAAATCATAAAAGGTACATAAAAACAGGGCAGGTATAAGGGCAGTGAACATATTGGGGGTTTTCTACTGACCCATCATTATACTATCTGATATCAGTCTGCAAGTCATAATAAAAATAATAATAATAATAATAACTTGCATTTATATAGCTTAGTACACTTTACGTGGAGGTGGTGACATGACAAATCATAACAAAACGTCCAGGATTCATCACAAAAATCTAAATAATATTGTAAATTATGTGTCAGTGATAATTAATGATTCGTTTGCAAATACCTTATGGGGTTATGGCCTCGTATATCCTAATATTTCTGTAATAAGGACTGGTCTGTAGCTTTACATTGCATATCTGCATGATATTCCTCTAAATTAAAGCATAATAGGTCACTGCTAAACATATATGGACAAAAGGAATATTCCATAAATTAAATTAATCTGATTATATAAAATATGATTTATTTGTGTTTGTATTGGAGGTCCTATACCATTTGATGTTTAACCCCTTTTTTATTTACCACCTCTACCACTGCTGCTGCTGCTGCTTGGCCTGTCACTATATTTACCATTTTAACGCATGATAGACGCTGTGATGGTGATGATGGTGTTGACGATAATGAATTTTAGTAATCCTAATAAAAAAATCTTTAAAAGTTTGTCATGTTATCGCAGGCTATGATCTCTCGCTGTCTCTGACATGCACACACACACACACACAGTCTCTCCCTGACACACACACACACACACACACACACACACATGCACACATTGAATCTGACACTGTCATTCTGAGAAATTGATTCTTCACAGAAATTAATTAATTTTCATTTGGCCCCAAGCGGCAGCTTAAATCAGGACAAGCTCACTCACTCACTCGCTGATCCCTTTGCTCTCTCTCTCCCTCTCTCTCCCTCCTTAATAACTCGCTGTCTTATCATATCAACACTCTTTAGCCCTGAGCATCAGAACAGAGGAGATGATTAAATGGATTCTCGGTATTTATGATGCGATTATGTAAATTAGCTGTTTTGCAGAACTCCGATGGTGACCAACTACATGGGTCATCAATCCAGAGCGCCACAGAGATGTTTGGATAAAGGGGGCTGTAAATTGGCGGGGATTTGTGGTTTCCTGGTGCCTCAGTCTGCTGTTTGTGCCGACCACATGCTCCTAACAGCATGGGTTTGAATCCAGAGGAGTGTGGATTAGCCTTAGTTTGGGGAATTTATATTGTTTGATAGTTAATCCCTGCTCCTTGGAGCATGAATGATCCAATTTACACCTGCCATTAAATACAGAAAGAGGATGCGCCAAGATGTGTACAGATAGACACCAAAAACAGACATTGCAATATACTCATTTTTATGTTTCTTGGGCGTATAGGTCAAATCATTCAGGTTCTACTTTTATCTTTAAGCTCTGATACAAGCTTTGACTTGTTGAGCAAAGCCAGAAACGCATTACGAGAATCAGCTTCCGGCTCCATGTGCGTGGATTAACACCTGCGCTTAAGCATCTGAGGCCCTCCAACCAAGACAAAATCCAGATGCATCTTCTGGCTGCTTTGGGATTTCGTCTGTGTCAGGTGTTAATGGGAACGTTGTTATTACAACCGCTGAAAATACACAGCCTCCGCCGTCTCTAATTATCCACACAACACTCAAACAGCCTTTAGTTAATGAGATCTGAAAACATCACTCGTCTGAAATCTTCAAACGACTTCCGCGATTCTTTGTCTGAGGGCTTCTAATGTGCTGCGGTGGCCATTAGCATCAGCCCCCCGCAGTAGAAGTTTCTAAGTAATCCCCGGTGTGGATGGAGCAACGTACATGTATAGTATAGCGGGCAAAAAGTGGGACTCTAGATGGTTATCGTTGAAGGCTGGTTCATCTCCAAGAACATGATGTTGCGGCTCTCTGACAGCGTCAGGCCTCAGTGAGGTTTTTGTTACTGATTACGACAGCCATCACTTATTATTTTCCAGTCCAGTACAGTCAGACAGGCCGGAGGGGGAATAACAGCCTCGTCTGATAGTTTAACATGACTAACAGAATGCTTTACATGCTTTCCTGCTGTTGATTCTTTTGGCTGTTTCTTCATTATTTTAAGATTAAAACTAAACAGAGGTTATGAAAATGTCCTCAGTTTATCATTGTCTTTCCTTCTCCTCTTTGTCTCACTCTTTCCCTCCTGCTGCGCACACACACACACACACACACACACCCTGACCACTGACTCATCAAACCATGAAGAAGGGCCGACTTCATCCTCAGTCAAAGCCTAGTTATAATTCATGCATAGGGCTAGGTGGCACACACAAACACACACACTCTCTCTGTCATCTCCTAACACACACACACTCACACGGTCACGCCTGTGTGTTTGCTGGCTTTGCGGCTAAATGACATTAGTTCCACAGAGAGAACATGGCGTGTAGGAGGCAACCTGATCCTCCGTCCTTTTCTTCCTCCCTCACAAAGGAACAGTTTCATTCTCTGTTAGGGACACACATCAAACAGCGCGCTCAGGTCAAACTCTGTGCGTGTGTGCACATATTGTACATATATGTATACTTTATGTAGAGTACACAAATGCCCCCCCCCACACACACACACGTTACATAAAGGTAGTGTAATGTGGCGAGGTAACAAGATCTCTCGTGACTTTTTAACAAAGAATGTGTTGATAACAACACACAGTTTCTGCATTTGTGCGTGTGAACATCTTTCAGACCTGAAAAGTAGCAAAGGGTTAGTCCATCTACATTACAAAATATTTTATCATTTGCCACTTGATATCTACCAAAGTTTTGGTTTTGTTTGCCCTCATTTTGAGATAAGATTCCTGCTTCCAGCCCAATAAAATAGAGGTGATATAACAAGTGCCTTTCCAGAAACAGTTTCCATGTTACTCTGGAGAACAGATAACGGTTCTCAGAGGACTTAGTTCTTCTTTCGACCTACTTCTGAAGAAATAGTGCCCATGAAAACTGTTGACATTGTGTATTGCAGGGACACCGTTTCTGAAAAAGAAAAAAAAGATGGTGCTGAAAATATAATTTTCTAATGGTGTGAGCACCACAAACAAAATCCCCATCACCTCCATTGTATTGGGGTGGAAGCAGAAAACCTCTGCACCTCAAAGTCTGTGGATAAATACCACGAGAGGTAAATGGGAAATATGTTTTCTTTACGGCTGTCAAAGTTAATGCAAATTTGCCACTAATTTCTTTAACCGATAACGCAACTTGCGATTTTTAGGTTGTATCATATGAAACCAAAAAAACCTAAGGAATCCATTGGTACCAACCATGTCATACTAGCTTGTCGCAAAGGAAGATAAATAACGCTCCCAACTTACACAAAATTTTGGCAAGGAAAAACTGGCATGGCCATTTTCAAAGGGGTCCCTTGACCTCTGACCTCAAGATATGTGAATGAAAATGGGTTCTATTGGTACCCACGAGTCTCCCCTTTAGAGACATGACAATTTCAGTACAAAAATGCCAAGAATATGTTTGATTTAGAGACAGGGTCTCTGTTACAGTTTGTCCAGCAGAGAGCACTGACATATTTATTTTTCAACTGTAAAATGTCCCTTTAGTAACATCATTTAATGGATTCTTACCAAAAATATGTGTTAATGCGATATTAATGCGTTAACGCAAAATCGTTTTAACGCCACTAATTTCGTTTACGCATTAATGCAACTTGCGATTTTTAATTAACCTCTTAAAAATCCGACAGGCCGCTAATGAATCTATTTGTACCAACCATGTCATACTAGCTTGTCGGAAAGGAGGCTAAATAATGCCCCAAACTTATGCTAAATTTTGGCGAGGAAAAACTGGCATGGCCATTTTCAAAGGGGTCCCTTGACCTCTGACTTCAAGATATGTGAATGAAAATGGGTTCTCTGGGTACCCACGAGTCTCCCCTTTACAGACATGCCCACTTTATGATAATCACATGCAGTTTGGGGCAAGTCATAGTCAAGTCAGCACACCGACACACTTACAGCTGTTGTTGCCTTTTTGGCTTGAGGCTGCCATGCTATGATTTGAGCATATTTTTTTATGCTAAATGCACAACCTGTGAGGGTTTATGGTCAATATCTGTCATTGTTTTGTGTTGTTAATTGATTTCCAATAATAAATGTATACATACATTTGCATAAAGCAAGCATATTTGTCCACTCCCATGTTGATAAGAGTATTAAATACTTGACAAATCTCCCTTTAAGATGCATTTTGAACGATAAAAAATACGTGATTAATTTGTGATTAATCACGATTAAATATTTGAATCGATTGACAGCCCAAATTTTCTTGTAATTTAGGTTAATATGTTGGAAAATGAGTTCACACGTGTTTCTTTGCAGCTTTACAAAGGTCATATGAAGCAGGTGTAGAATAAACATTGGGAAAAAAAAAAGTTAGTTAAATCAAACGATGAATGATAAATGAGACGAAGTGGCCTGCGGAGTGCAACAAAAGTCCGCTCTTTGTGTTTCTCTGTGGCAAACCTCGACCGCGCAAGTTGGCAGCGGTGAGCCGCCGTTGTGTGTATGTGTGGGAAGGTGGACTCCTCAAAGCCGAGCCCCACTGCCACGCCATAACTCACTGTCAGAGTCAGCAGCGTTTAGGATGAAGGAGAGGAAGTGTGTGTGTGTTCATGTGTGTGTGTGTTCATGTGTGTGTTAGGGTGGGGTGATTAGCTCAACTTTAACCTCCGCACTCTTTTGATGTTTTATAGAGAAGAGAGCCCGGTGAGATTGAGAGGGCCTCCGTGTCTTCTACTGTGTGACAGGTTATAATGGAGTACACACAGGCACACACACACTTTTGAACACACAAACACAGTCTTGACATCGTCTTGACCCTGGAATGTGGGAGAGGAATGCGAGGCGGTATCAGTTTAGGAGATCAGATTCTTGCCATGATCAAACGTCCTGTGTGTGTGTGTGTGTGTGACCGTGTATGTGTGTGTGTGTGTTGTCCTGCCAGCTTCTTTCATGACATCATCACACAGGCTTTCCTCCTAACAATGGCGCATAAAGCTTTTTTTTTTTTTTTCGATTTGAGAGGAAGATCGCAACATCAATCTTTCCCTGCCTTCTCTGACCAGCAGCATAAGTCTTCCCGAGAACGGCGACGACGATATGATTTATCAAACTGGACCGTGACGGCGAATACAAACCCGTGTGATAAACACAGATTGAAAGGATGGGAGCATGGGAGCTGTAAACCGGCGCTAATGTATTCCAAACAAAATCTTGTTTGAGCTAGTTCTCCTACACGCACTCACATAAACACACACACACACACACACACACACACACACACAGCTGCTACCTATCAGCACCTCAGTCCCTCCAAAGCCAGTAGCTGTTCCACTGTTTTGACTGTAACACTTCCTCTTCTTTCATTGCTTTTCTCTTTCCCCTCAGTGTGTGTGTTAGCGAGGAAGAGAGAGATCTGTCATCTTTGTTATGTTTTGTTTCTGTTCCACCTGTGCTAAGCTCCAGCTGCCATGTTTGGCGTTTCATGTTTCAGGTAACACACACACACACACACACTAAGCTAAGGTAAGCTAAGCTAAGCATGGAGGGCAGAACTCAATGTACCTTTTTTTTTTTTTCAAAAATGTGTGTTTGTGTGTGTGTGTGGCCAGAGCATTGGCATGAGGGAGGACGTCTGGGTGAGATTTTAATTAAAGTTTGAGACAAAGAGGTCATAAGCCATACACCCCCTCCTCTACACACACACACACCTTATACACACACACACAATGAACTGTTTTCTCTCTCCCCCCTCCTCTCTCTCATTCCATCCCCACAGCTTGATGACTTTTCCATGAAAGGCTTTTTCATTAATCCTACCTCAGGGAACCGGTGCTCTCCAACCTCACACACACACACACAAAACACACTCGCATGCACAACACACACATAGACCTCCCTCTACGGGTCACTTTGATGTATCAACGCACTTGCAGACTAAACACAAAATTAGGTTCCAGTTCTTTATGCCCCCTAAAATGCAACATATACAAAGGCACACACACACACACAACACACACACAGAGGCCATTAATTAGTGTGTGCAAATAAACAGTAGTAAGGGAAAGGGAAGCTGTAAAAAAACAACCACAGTCTTTTGGTCTCTGTGTATTTTATTTCCCCCGACCGGTGTTCGCTTCTGCATTTGTGTGTGTGTGTGTGTGTGTGTGTGTGTGTGTGTGTGTGTGTTCGTTTGAGGTGTTTCAACATCAGTTGCAGTGGAACTGTGTTGCCTTACCTTCGATCTTGAGGCCTAAAAATACATTTCCTGCTTTTGTTAAGCACAGTATGCCTCTCTATATGCACTGCAAAAAATAATGTGTGTGATGTGAATCCATCCCCGCCTCCTAAAAAAACACACATTCACAACTTCATCCCTTTTGCACATTCCTGATGTCTGTCTGTCAAGGTGTGTGTGCGTGTGTGTGAATCTCTACCTGAGTGTGTATCTCTCACTGTCTACGTGCCAGTGTGTGTGTGTGTGTGTGTGTGTGTGTGTGTGTGTGTGTGTGATATCTGATGTCAGCTGTCACATCCCAGTCGGTCTGGGCCCATAATAAGAGACAATAATAACAACTCATTAAAACTGAGGGCAGGAACTGTGGAGCTCATCGGCTCATCAAATTAACCTTTGAACACTTCATACACACATACCACAAGCACACACTGGCGTGCGCTAACACACACACACACACACACACACACACACACACACACACACACACATACACACACACACTAGAGCTACCTGTTTTTCTCCCACAGTTAGTGACTACCCAATCTTTCTCTCTGTCTTTTTGTCTCCCTCCATCTCCCCCCACCTCTCAGCCAGTGGGTGTGTCAACAGGGGATTGGTCCTTTCTGCTGGGTAATTGATGAATTATATGCAATATGCAAATGAGGCGCCATTAATCTCCTGACTGACAGCTTCGTTTATGGGGCCTTAATGACGGCTGGATTAGATTCTAATTAAAATCTGCTCAAAGACACCCCACGCTAGGAAGCTGCTGCTGCTGCTGCTAGTCTATCTCTCCCTCTTTTTTTTTACTCTTTCCCACCTTTTCTCACTCTTCTCGGACTCTCCCTTTATCCTCTCATCTTCTCCTTTCACTTTACATCTTTCCCTCCATCTCCCTTTTCATCATTATTGTTCTGTTACTTTTGCTCTCTTTTTCCCTCCACTCTGTCTTTTAATGTCACACACACACACACACACACACACTTCACAGAGACACACTCGCCCACAGACTCATGTTATCCAATGTCAGGCTGCTATGAAAGGAGATGAGCTGCGCTGGTTGTCATTAAGCCTGATGTGGCCCGTGTCATTTCCCCTGTCAGGACATTCACACCGTTTAGTCAGAGCCAAAGTGATGTCTGACAGCTTTTCACATACCTCCTCCAAGGATTGATTGAGCATGCCCGGCTCAATCAAACCATGTGAATCCGCTTGCAGTCGCAGCCTTTATTGAGGAAATTTGTGACATGGCGGGAATAAAAAAAGGGGGGTAAATGAATGACCCAATGAGGAAAGGACGGAGAGGGAAGGAGGAGAGCAAACACATTTAATAAGCAAACAAATGAATGAGTAAGCTGAACAGTAATGAGGCGCTTTATTGATGCCATAGGGAAACTCCTTTTTTGCTTGCTCGTATCCACGGGGAGGTCAGATTTGCTGTACAGCAGCCTTCCTGGAGCTGCTCAGGTTTCAGTGTTTTGCTTGTTGACGCTTCAGCAGGATCAGAGGTTTACAGACTGAAGGGCAGTTTCTCTAACCAGGCCACCCATCTCAGTCTCAGCGTGATAAACTGAGGGAGCATTGAGTGTTAAACTCCCTAATGACTAATGTTAACTTGTGTTTTCTGCCTGCAGTTCGAGGCCGGGACGACCGCCCAAGAGGCTGCAGAGTGTGACAGAGGGCGGGAAGCACCACATGCTGTCCCACAGCGGTCTGATGCACGCTGGGATCATACCTCCTGCAGGTGACCACCCAGGACTCACCACGCACATACACTACATATGTAAGCTACCCATGTGCACACGTGTACTGTAGATACAATATCACACTGGCACAGGCCCATTTTCTCACCAATTACAATGTAATTTTGTTGTTTTGTTAGATTTTACTTATTTTTCCTATTTGCCATGTTTGATGGGCAAAACTATAACCATCAAATTTGACAGATTCTTGTTCCCTATTTTTTACCTCTTGTATTTTTTTTATTTCCTCCATGATTTCTTGCTCCACAATAACCACAGAGTCACAAAAATAGTCCCAATCAGGCTCTCTACCATCCGTACAGTAACTATTACCCTCTTTCTGCATATCAATAAGAAAACTACAGACATCAATGTTCTGAATCGCACAGAAGTTCATCTGTTGAACTGATGTTACAGCAGACTGGTGAAAAATAAATATGTTTGTCTCCAATCAAAGAATCAACACACTTTTACAGTCAAACCTCATCCATAATGATGATCAGTCAGTGACACATCAGAGCCTGTGGTCTAACCACATGTGCTGAGGAGAACAAAGAAATGGGAAAGTAGATAAAAATGTTCCATGTGTGGAATTGTTTTTTGCAGTTGCTGACATGTACAAGGCCGGCTCTAGCTCTTTTGATGTCCTAGGCGAAATTCGGATTTGGAGGGGTTCAACCCCCCAGAACCCTAACCCTAGCCCCGTAAACTGCAACACACATCAGACATCACAATGGTTTTAAGACAAAAATTAAGATTCTTATTTTCAAAAATAACTATATTTATTATTATATAAATAAACAACTGATCCCTGATATTGTTGGCTTAAAAGTGTTTAGTCAGTTTCACTTCAATTTACACTTTTATTAACAACTAAGTGCGGCCGGGCTGATGAAAAAGTGTGAGATAGAGAGTTACAGGGGTGAAAAGTGTATTTTTTCTTTCTTTCTTTCTTTATTTGTTCATTTGTTACCTCAATGCAAAAAATGAGGAGGGTGCCCACCGGCATTTAAAAAAATATATATATATATATATACATATATATATATATATTTTTATTTTTTTAGAGGGCGACCAGCGCCCCCCCAGAAGGTGACACCCCAGGCAACCGCCTATATGGCCTATGCCTTAAGTCGGCCCTGGACACGTATGTAGTTATGTACAGTATTGCAATGCAAAATGTGGAAATATTAAAATTAATTGATCAAAATAAATTGAAGAATCAAATGATAAAAACAAAAAAAAGATATATTTTGAAGAGAAATAATCAGTACAACAAAAAATATTTGACTCTTTTGACTTTGACTTTTGATAAATGCATTTTTTAAATTAAATGTATAATAGATATCTATGCGATTTGGGAGACAACATACACAATTTGATAATATGGTAAAAGACTTCAGTCATTTGGCATAATGCCAGTGTATTCAGTATCAAAGACCCATTAAAAGGAGAAAGCTCCTCTGACCCTCTAAATCCCCCTTTTGGTTTCTCATAAGGTCAATGTTTGTAATTCTTCAGAACTGTACAGAAGTCACAGTGGAAATCCCTCTTTTGGCTCCGTGAGCTGCTGTAAACAGTGAATTAGTGACACATTGTTGCTCCGGCCCTCAGAGGAGCTGTTGGCAAAGTTCAAATTTTGTTCTCTATTTCAGCTGTCGGAAAGTGAAAGCAATGACTTGGCAGCCAGCTGAGTTCCTCCCGTCAGTTTATTAAAGAAAAGAGCAGGTTGCTTACGCAGTATAGACACAGGACGGGGCGGTTTCTACTTTTCCTGCAGACCCCCGTAATGACACATTTTACCCATCATCAATAGTGTGAGGAGGCGGGGTTCTGGGAGGCGACCTGCGTGTTGATTAATAAAATTAGCATACACGACGCTGCTGACACACGAGAAACAACTCATAACTTGCAAGTTGGCATTTTTTTCTTTTACTTCCAAGTACACAAAGTAAAGTTGTGTAAGATTCATAATCTTTAGGCCCCTGAAACCTATTTTACAACTTTTATAACTTTTAATTTACTTAAAAATCTCTTGTTTAAAAACACAAACAGGAATTAAAATTTAAAAAATAATAATGATTAAAAAAAATAAATCGTTTGTGACTGTAACATTTCCCATTCTTCTCGTGTAAAGGACACTCAAGCCCATTGATTGTCTCGTTAAGTATGAAATTAAGTTAGGATAATTAAAGTTTTAATGAAGTGGCAGGTGAAAAGATGAGCATTTCATTTGTTATTTGTAATGTCAGAGTCTGTTTTATATTTTTCAAGAGTCTTAGTCCGCTGCCTGTTTAAAACCATAGCTCTGCTTGTTCTTGTGACAAACAGTTGTGTATTTGAGTCCTTATTGTGGTGTGTGTGTGTGTGTGTGTGTGTGTGTGTGTGTGTGTGTGTGTGTGTGTGTGTGTGAATGTGTGTGCAGTGCAGAGAAAGGGAGAGAAGTAATTGTTGGCACCTCACCGCTCTCAAAGTTGCCCTTGGCTTTGTGTGCTCTTCACTGCAACCTGATCTTTTCATTCCCCGCCTCAAAAGAAGCCATTTTCTGTTAGCTCCGCTTCCTCTCACTGTTCAAAGGTGCTCGAGTGTGTGTGTACGTGTGTGTGTTGTGCATGCGTGAGTGTTCAAGAGCATCTTTCTCAGTGGGAAAAGAGTCTTTTTCCACCAAAGGAGAGGGCACGGCGGCAATGTCAGCGCTACTGATTAGAGCCGGCCACATGAGAGGGGAGAAAGAGACGGAAGAGAGGGAGGACATTTGAGCGTAAAAGGCAGGGAGAATCTTTGATGTCATCCTCCTTAGTCCCTTTCTCTCGCCTCGTGCGCTCACACACACACACACACGCGCGCGCGCGCAACACGGTGGCTTATGTCCCGCTGTGATGCTGACATTTGAAAAGGTAAAGTAAGGAGAGGGGAAGGGAGGAGGGCAGGGAAGAGAGGGAGAGAAGATGAGAAGGAAAGGAACAATTTGTTTTGGTCGTCTACGTCTTGGACAGACGGACTGTTCACCTTTTTATGAAACCATTGTGTAAGAAAGAAAAAAACACTCAGTTTGTTGCAAATATTTTTCCATGTATCCAAGATCAGGAAATTAAGACTTATGGTTTGTTTGCATTTCCCCCGTCGTGTTTGCACAGTGGTCCAACTTTAATAATTCACAGTGTTTGTCTGTATTAGTGCGAGAGATATTTCATTTGCTGTGGCATAAGACGGAGTTTTAAAGGTCGATCTGTGGGTCAAACTACCTCCTGAGGTTCAAGACTCAACTGAAAATATGGCTCAGCCCTCCTGCCACATTCTCTCCATTTCGTATTACCCAAAAGTGCACAACCCCTATTAAAAGGTTTCTTAGCTTAATGCTTCTAATTCATACTGATGAAGAAGTACTTTCTGGCTAAAAGGTGGAGCTGCTGAGTGTCGTCCTGTGTGCTGTGCCGTGGGATGTGATGTCCCTGTGTGGGAGAGATGAATGTCTCGGCTTGTTCCTATCACCGCTGATTCCCTGGCAGACTAAATGGCCGGTGCAGCGGTGCAGTCAGGATGAATGGCTGGCCTCTGTCTTCCCATGACAACCTCCTGCCTACCCACTGCTCTAATCCTCCACCGGGGCCATTGATCTGGCTCTTATTGATTCTTCTTCTTTTCCTTCTGCCCTTCTTTTTTTCTTCCTCTCTCTATATCTGTCTCCCTCTCAGATCTGTCTGCCCTGGCCAAGAAGATCAAGCTAGAGGCAATGGCCAGTTACCACAGCAACCAGCAACATGGCGGGCCAAACGGAGAGAACGGTGACCACAACCACGGACTGGGTGAGTGTCGTCCGTTTGTCCATCCACACACACACTCGCGTCACGAAATGTTTAATTGCGGTCGTATAACACGTCGCACGGTTGTTGTCTGTACACATCCGAGATGCCAAGTCAATACGACTTGAGCAGCTGTGTTTATGCGTGGCTGCTGAACCAGGCTGATTAAAACCAGGATGTGACATCACCTCGGCTGCCGGTGCGTTTCCTCTGAGAGGCGCTGAATGAAAAACAAACTGCAGAAGCAGCAATGAGTCAGATGAAATTAGAAATAGACATCTGGGTCAGGTAATCCAAACCATCACAACATAAGAAGCATGAGGAGATATATTTTTATAACCAGTTTTGTAATTTTTTTTTCTCCATTTTTTTAATGATAAATGCCTGTAAGGGTGAATATTTCCTTCAGCTTGGATTTGTTTGCATACTTGTGGGATTCAATGAGATTCAGGAAACGTATGATGAAAAACATCCCCCAAAATGTTACCGGCAAATCATTAGCACATATTAGTCATCACATCAAGAGAGCGTAGACCCAAACCAGCTCTGTTACTCATGCTCAACATGGCATCAGTCTGTCATATTGAATAACATTAGTTTAGGGTTTACTGGAAGAAGCCTTTGATTTTCAGAGTTAAGTAAGCAGTGTGTTCTCATCCGGTTGGCTACGTGTGCAGGTGTAATATTTAGTCATATGATATTAAAAATAGTTCTCTTTACCGCACTGGTCCCCTGCTTTGCAGTGAAGGAGAGCAGCCAGCTGAAAGTGGAGCACCGGTGGACGAGAGCAAGCGCACCGGGATGATAGAGAGATGAATAAGATGAGAGGCTGAAGCCAAATCAATAGTCTTCTCTCTAATTCACTATCCTGAATGCAAACGACAAATGCTGGACAATCGATGGCGGAACGGACACGCGCACGCGAACACACACACGCGAACACACACACACACACACACACAGAAACAAATGGGACGCACCGCCCCCACTGTTATCGACAGGTTAAAGCGACATCAGTGTGTTTAGACAGATGACAGGGCTTATGGGGGTCTGTGTGGAATACGCGATCAACCTGGGACGCGTACACACACACTTAACATGAGGCGCGTATACTGCAAGGCTTTATAGGACAGAAATGAAAAGGAAGATATTGTCATTGTGTTTTTCAGAAGTTAGAAGGAGACAGAAGTAAAATCACAGTATGTTTATGCCGAGTCCCAGGGCCGACATAGGCATAGGCCATATAAGAGGTCACCTAGGGCGACACCTTCTTAAAAAAAAAAAATATGCTGGTGAGTGCCCATCCTTATTTTCTGAATTTCTCACACATTTTCATCTGCTCAGCTGCACTCATTTGTTAATAAAAGTGTGAATTGTAGTGAAACTGACTAAACACTTTTAAGCCAACAACATCAGGGACCAATTGTTATTTATGTTATAATAAATACATATGATAAGGGTTAGGGTTCTGGGGGGTTGAACCCTAGCCCTAAAGCGGGTGGGGGGGCACCTAGGGCAGTGATTCTCAAAGTGTGGTCCGGCACTCTGCCAGGGGGATTCATTCATTTAAAATATCATGATATCATTTTATCATTTTTTACAAAAGGCTTTGTAATTCATAGAATATAGTCATAGTTCATGTGGACATTTCTGTATTCGGTCAGAGCAAGTAATGTTGTAAATCGAGCGACCGTTATTGAAAGTCGGGTATAACAAGCTCGAAAGTCATCTAAGGGTGTGATGGAGGTGTCAAACAAACACAGGACTTTCACCCAGGAGACCGCTGTTTGTGTCACGTGTGAAACCAAAAGTAAAAGTTGACTTTACGCTTTTTACGTAACGTTACGCTTGTATACCATAATTAAGTACACTAAGGGCGGTAGTTTTTTATATACGCTAGTTACGGTTGTTAAGTTACGTTGGTACGTTATTATTTTAACACAAACCATGATCTCTTTTTCTAACCCTGAACCAAGTAGTTTTCGTTTCACAACGTTAACGGGGCATGTGTGTTCCAGCAAGCGTGACATGAGGCTGATATGAAACTTATCAATGAAATGTTTTTTTTGGTTCAGAAATGTCGACATTGAACGTATCCCGTGGTTTGCAGAAACGTACAATGCCTTCATTTTTTTCTGACGACTGGGTTGGTATAATAGTTCATAGATTACGTTCTAATCTAACAAATCTATAACTCTTAGAATCTGCAAATATGTTTAATACATGTCTAATATCTTTTCTAATACATCTCTCTGGTGTTGTTTCTTTCACATAACTAAGACTATAGAAGAGTAAAAAATAGGCTACGTCAAATTACTCCAAGTGACGTACATGAGGGGGTCCCCGGTATATTCTCTATCTTGTAAGGGGGAACCTCTGGATTAGGGCACCAAAAGAGCTAGAGCCGGCCCTGCCGAGTCCTTTTTGTTTTTGGCTTTGACTGTGCGTGTAGTAAATCTTTTTCTCTACCCGTGTCTGTAAACACTCCCAGTCTTAAGCATTGTTTACCATTGTATACACTCAGTTACAACTGCCAGCATCTGTGCGCAGTTAGGTGGCATGGTTACCACCAGCCATTATAAACCTGTAAAGCCTAATCACTGTTAATGATAGAGTCAAGTGGAAACACACACACACACACACACACACACACACACAGCGCAGTCATACATACACACATAAGAAGGATGTGTTTTTTCCATACCGCCACCCACGGCCTTATGGGAAGGATAGGCCCCTACCAGAGCTTTAACCACTACAAAGGCAATCTCAGATTACACACACGCACACACTCACAAATGCTGAGTGTGACACCTTATGGGCTGGGGAAGAGCGGGGAGCAGCCATTTCTGCATTTAACAAGATCTTCTGGGAAATTTACAGTAACTGTTTGTTTACAGTAATGGTTTGTTTGGATAAACATAAGAGAGGCACTTTGACTTTTGATGTTTTTTAATGAAACATAAGAGAGAGTGATGGGAGGGCAGAGAAAGTGAAGAGAGAGCGAGAGAGGGGGGAAGAAGAAGAAGGAGAGTGAAAATGAAATTATAGAGGTGGAGGGGTGGGGTTGGAGGGGAGGAGGGGGTGACAAAAAAAGTGGAGCGCTGGTTTCCAACCAAGGCTTAATATTTGGAGTTGGCTGCTAGTTGATTGTCGGAGCATCTGGTTGTTTAGCTCCATTCAGACAGATCTTTTGTTTGGATTGGTTTCTGCTCTGGGCAAGTGAGAGACTAATCTGCCAAATGCACAAAGCACTGCACATATGTCCAGCGAGCCCGACTCATAAAGTCAACGCCTCACTCTTTATTTCTTACTTTGCCTTTTCTTTCTCTTTCTTTTTTCTCTCTTTCTTTCTTTCCTTTCCCTCCATTATTTGTTTTATTTCATCCCTCCTCGTTGGATAGCCCTTTTTTTTGTTGCTTCCATGCACTCGTTCTATTATTTGTGACAATTGTGCGGAATAGAGTCCAAGATTTTTTCCTTTGTGTTTATAATTACCCAGCGTGCATTGCTGGCCCAGCACCAGGACTGCCATCAGCTTCTTTTGTTCCACTTCCTCCCTGTGTTTCTTTTGTTTTTGTTTTTCCTTTTATTAAATGATAAATATTTATGTCATTTTCTCTCCCCCCCCCCCAACAGGATTGTTTGTTTCATGAATAGAGGGACTGCAACAACCCACTAGGGTGCTGTTGAGAGGAAGGATTTTCTTGAAAGATAGTGGATGCTTGTCGTAACGAGAGGAGCGCGAACAACAGATTGGCCAAGATAATAAGAGTTTGGTTTGAAACCGCTGAAAACGTGTTGGGTTATTGTCAAGAACACCGGGGCACTGGAAGAAAAGTTAGCCACTTTTTATTAATTCCAGAGAGGCTGTGTTTGTTTTCTTGCAGGTGACACTCACGTAAAGCATTTAAAGCATCACATAGACATATTTAGACCAGTGTTTTTACATCTTTATGTTGTAATGAGCAGGCCGAGTGTTTCTCTGCATGTCCTCTCACACCTCCCTCCACTTTTCTTCTGCTCTTTTTCCACACTCGACATCTCTAAACCACATGCACACATATTTTCGAGTCGTGGTTTAGAAGCAGAGCAGTCATCCAGGTAATATTGACATCACAGAAGAATGACATTGGTGTCCAGTTTCAACCCTGTCATCAGAGGACCGGAGACGCTGTGGGCATTCAGTCCAGTACACAGCACAGGACTGAGCAGAGCCTTTAAAGCAGCAGTGGTTAGAATTGGAGCATATATGAGTAAAAAAGTATTTTTTATAAAACGGTCACTATATCCTGACAGTAGTGCATGAGACAGGTAATCTGAAAAAAATCATGTACCTCTGTGTCCTCCGGTGCTCCTAATGGCATCTGCAAGATTTCACAGACTGGAGGAAAACAACCAATCAGAGCCGAGCTGGAGCCTTGTCGTCTCTGAGCAGCTGTCAATCATTCGCAAACTCCGATCAGACGGTCAAGCTAGGCAGCGCTATTATGGATTTTTTGCCCAATGATGCCAAAAATATTCTGCCTCCTGCCACTTTAAGTTGTGATGGATAAATACAACTGAAGCGAAAATTAAAGAAGAGGGAGTCGAGACCTGTTTCGTTTTGCTTTGATGTCCTTTAAACAGAGCTGCTGGTCTGACCTTCTAGGAGAAGCAACACACTCTACTGTACTCTCCCTGCTTCAATACTTCTCTTATCTATTATATCTTATTCTATTCTCCCCCACCAGTTCTGGATCAGTTGCCCTTCATGATGATGTCACATCCTCTGATCCCTGCCAGCCTGGCCCCGGCCTCCGTTTCCATGGCGATGGGCCAGATGAACCGACTGAGCACGCTGGCCAGCATGGCCAACGTGGCCCAGCTCCACGCCAAACCCCCTGCCAGGGCTCCCACCTCCGTCATTAAGGTGAACTCAGAGGCCCGTCAGCCCGGTGGATCTGACCACCAGCCAGAGTCCATGTGACACCTGGGATCTCATGACATGAAATTATATGAGTTTTATTTACATAGAAGTATTGTTTCAATTTAAAATGGGATATTTGGAAAAACAAAAGACATTGCTAAATTAAATAACTTGCTTTTAACATCAACAGACATATTTTCTATCCCTTGAACTCAAGATCTTTTGATCATTTACATGCATTAGAATTAAGTTTCTATTTTTGTCATCCAATGGTTAGTATGGCTAAAAAATGCTAATTGTCTACTGGTGGATATCCAAGTTCTGGATCACTACCAGAATGTAATCAGTTGTTCTTTGGATTAAGGCCAATCCCATATCTATTTATAAATATTTGAGATGTCCTGCGTACAAACAGAAACTCCGACCTTCTTTGCCAAGTTGGTCACTTTGCTTAAAAACAGACCGAGTGGTTTCACTCTTAAGACTAATTAAAGGAGGTTTTGAAGGATGTTTTTTGCCAAAAATTTCATATTGTAGGCGTCAGTCCTCACAAAGTCTTACATTAGCCAACACCATGTCCTCGTCAGTAGCAGGAAGTACTGTCTCCGGCCATAATTTTAACGATGCAGACCATTGTTTGTCAAACACTGGGCTGGGTCCCAAAGACAGTTTACGAGGCTTATTGAAATGAGCGTCAAATTTTCCTCTTAACACCAAAGAATACCATATTATGTTTCCAAGCTTTTCCAACAATGTCATTTTGTTTTGACTACAGGTGATTTGTGGATAACTCTATTCTGCC
>CAKALU010063510.1:0-18879 GCA_916700995.1 Hozukius guyotensis | reverse complement strand
CGCATGGAAACAACGTAACAGAAGTATGGAAAACACATCACAAATGTCACAAACGTAACTTACAAAACAAAAACATTGGTCTCCCGGTTGAAAGTCCTGTTTGCTGGATCCGTCCAACTCTTGCAGTCTTTCCCACTTTTTATCCTACGTTACTAGCTCTGAACTTAGCATATTTACACGGATGCATTAACATTGCAATCAGTACAGACTACATTTACAAATGACACGCCAAAAGCAAGAACGGCGTTCTTATTGCATGCTAAATACCTTTCAAATCAATGTGTCAATCATCCGCCTTTTCGTGCGACCAGGCTGCCCTCCACCACTCGGGTCAGTTTTGTAGAATCATCCAATGTATATGCCCTTTTTCTTGGCCTGAGCAGGGTGAAGACTGTGTGCAGAGCAATCAGTAGGAGCTGCTACTGCTGCGACCACAGGTCATGATCCCTCACTGACTTCCCACCAACTGATTGTGTTTGATGGGGCCAACCCATAAGCACTGCTGCCTGGGGTTGACCCCTCGGGTCTCTGCGGTGATGGATGAGTGCTTTGTTCTCCTGGACCATCCAGGCTCCCTGATCAATGAGCTATCTAACTGACTCTACAGTATCTGTACCTTTAGTTCATGCTGAAATGTTAGGAAATCTGTACTTTGAACTATCAAAGCTTATTTGTACCTGTACGGTGGATAAAAGAGTATACATCTGGCTCTGAAGAAGACCCATTATGTGTCTGTAATGGTGCATCTATGAAAAATGTTCTTTTCCCGCACCTTCTGAATGTGTGCACCATCTTATTTTTCATTCAAGAGCTGTTTATTTGTGTGGCTACAGTGAACATGTATAGTAAAACCTTGCACCATCAATATTCTCATAGGCTCGTTCCTAGAGTTCATCAATCAAATAGCCAATTTTCTTCACACATAAGGAGCACTTAATCTTAGGGTCATTAATTGGAAAGTAGAGATGCTGCGTCTGTAATACATGAAATCAATTCGATATATTTTTTAATGCTTAAATGCAGTTCAGTGTGCCTTTAATCAGAAATTGTCCTCATCTTTTTTTATTGTCGCCACAGGGTCATAGGAATAAAATGATGCCGGATTCGTCACTGCCCTTTCGTGGTGCTCTTATAAATTTGAACTTGACACTACATTGGGCCGAATCAGTGCTGGTTTTGTAACCGTGCCCTAACCTCAGAGAACACCTCTTGTTAATGTTCTTGTAAGTGTCTTTCAACTCTCCTGAAGCCAGATCATATTTCATGTTTTTATTGAAAAGAGTGCACATTTGAGTTCATAATCACCTCTGCATCACGCCAGGGGCCCATTCCTCTCTCGCTTCCCTGATTTATGTTTCACTTATCTCTAGCTCGTGGGCTTGTGTGGAGTGTGAATGTAGCTGGTGGCTGACCTGGATATCTGAGAGCATTATAAAGCACTACAGGGAGTCTCGGGCTTTGAGAAAATCGTGTGGACGGGGCAGTGCTGTGAGTATACATCTATTGTTAATACGTCGTCTGGCCTGAGGGCCACCTCCAGGGGCACGTTAGGGGCTACATTTATCTATTAGCTCCGACTTATTGTCAGTGAAAGAGCAGACCACAGAATGTTAAAAGCAGATTGGTTCTATCTGCTGTCTATTACATACATATAGGGGAGGGGGTTCAAGAAAGGTGTTCTATGGGGTGAAGGAAATGCTGTTGTAGACAATGAACCATGTGACTTCAAAGTTGTTGTCGTTTTAGGGCTGTCAAAGTTAACGTAATAATAGCAAGTTAATGCAAATTCATTTCAACGCCATTAATTTCTTTAACGCATTATAGGAACTTGCAATTTTTAGGTTGTATCAGGATCAGTTTTAAAGCTAGAGTGAAGATACTGACATCATATGAAACTTGAAAACCGAAGGAACCCATTGGTACCAACTATGTCATACTAACTCGGGAAGTAGGTTAAATAACGCTCCAAACTTCTGCTAACTTTAGGCGAGGAAAGATATGTGAATGAAAATGGGTTCTATGGGTACCCACGAGTCTCCCCTTTACAGACATGCCCACTTTATGATAATCACATGCAGTTTGGGGCAAGTCATAGTCAACTCAGCACACTGACACACTGACAGCTGTTGTTGCCTGTTGGGCTTGAGTTTGCCATGTTATGATTTGAGCATATTGTTTATGCTAAATGCAGTACCTGTGAGGGTTTCTGGACAATATTTGTCATTGTTTTGTGTTGTTAATTGATCTCCAATAATAAATATATACATACATATAAACATATATATACTTGACAAATCTTCCTTTAAGGTACAATTTGGACTGATAAAAAACGTGCGATTAATTTGCGATTAATCACGATTAACTATGGACAATCATGTGATTAATCGCGATCAAATATTTGAATCGATTGACAGCCCTATTTTTTTTACATTTCATGCAGTCCGCCTGATGTCCAAACAGACTGATTTGACAACACATTCTAATCCCAACTCGTCACATACTGCCGCTTTGTCACGCCCCTTGGCGTCACTTGATTTTTGGCATCAAAACCACTATAGTTACTTTGGGTGTCACTTTAGGTTTAGGCAACAAACCCACTTAGTTAGGTTTAGGAAAAAAAAAACATGGTTGGGCTTAAAACCACTACGTTGTAAAGTGAAAATGAAACAGAACGTTGTGAACAGGGGACACGAACGAACAGCTGATTGTAACGTGAAAGTGAAAGTTAACACACAAGACTCAAACAGCGGTCTCCTGGATGAAAGCCTTGTGTTTGTTGGGCCCATCCACCTCCCCTCCCACCTGCCCTTAGTGTGTCTTTTTGCTCTTTAAACTGCACCACAGTCAATCCCGCCACACTTTCTCGGAACATTTACAATTGCCGTGTATGGGTGTACATTGTAGTTAACAGAAAGCCCGGTGAGTCTCATACTGGCGCTAAAGGGTGCCTTGTGTGGCGGTATCACATGCCGATGGCCGCCACAAAGCCTCTGTATTTGACGCCCTGTGAATGAGAGCGGGCTGGGTTTGGAGGCTGGGATTCTGTGGACTAACTCTTCTTGGGCAGTGGTTGTTTTCCTGACTGTAATTTGCACATCAGGGAGAGCGTTCCAGCTGTGATGAAAGGAAACTGATTCATAATTCATGGAGTTGTAAATGTGGGTGCAACAGGCTAATGGGTGATGTGCTGTTATGTAATGAACCACAGCGTAATGAAATTTAGGGAATATTCTGTGACCCCGGAACCGGGGTTTTTTTTCAAATGAATTTGGAAGTTGTGGCTATACATATCAAGTTAATTTAATTTCCCTGTAATGCAAGACGACCCCCTTTTCTGCTCAAGGTGAGTGGCTTATCAAGAATGTGTATCCGGCTGGCAGCCAGAAAAGAAATAAGTGGCATTATAAACCAAACAGCTACACCTAATTGTCAACATCCAATCTTGTCTTATCACTGTAACTGTCCGAGATGGAAATAATCAACACGAATCTCTCTTTTGAAGTGACACTTAAGAGCACAGGTCAGACATGCTTGCAAAATAAATCATTAAACTGAGAGATAAAAGCAAGGTAGGAGAGCAGATTGGGAAGAGAGAGGGGTGGATAAACAGAGAAGTAGCGGGAGAAAGGCACGGCGATAGCATGCTAAGGAAGAGCAATTCCTTTGTTCTCGCGCCACACACAGGAAAAGGCCACATCAATGATGTTGGCTGTTTCCAGCAAATAGCATAAAAGAGAAAGAGAGAGAGCTAGAGGAGGGAGAAAGTGAACGTAATCCATTTGAGATTCTGGAGGGGACTCAGTCCTCCCTGTCACTCGTCCATCCTTCCCAGGAAACACAAAGAGCATTATGCATGAAGCCCAGAAGGTCTCTGAGCACGCACCATGCTGTCGCCCGGCTCCGCCGTACAAAGTCTCTCCGACACCGGTTCCCTTGGAATTCACAATGCCGCACGACACAATAAAATACGTCTAAATCAATGAGGGGTTAAGAGGTGATAATTCTTACACTTTCAGCCTTGACCACCTCCTCTGTTCTCCTATTGAAGTGTGACTAACAGCCAGTCACCTTTCAGATATGACATCTCTTTCCCCCGTGGGTGGAGATTGAATAAAAAATGGCAAGGGAGAGTTATAAAAGATATTCAAATGCATTGTGTGCTTTTCTTTTGAAGTCTCAAAGTGCTGTCTTGGATTTTTCAGATTTCTGTGGATTTTCTCTTGGGTAGAAGAAGTGTAAAACTTCCTTATTCTGCTGTAAAGTTTAGTGAAGGAAAAGCAAGCTGGGGATGTGGCAACCACCCAAAACATTGTGCAGGTGTGTTTTGCAGATATAGAGTAAAACACACTGTAGGGAGGGGAAGTAAAGAAAAAGATAAAGGCTGAATCAGATCATGCACAGAAACAAGCTATACGATGGCATGTCTTGATAAAAAGCTGGTGAGAGAGCGCCACATTCACCTTTGTATGCATTTTTTAGAACACTACCGCTGGCACAAATCCCAGCATGTCAAGCAATCGGAGATAAAGCCAGTCAAAGATCTTAACTTCCACCTGCTTGCAGGCATGGCGTGTTTATGCTGACAGTTTTCAAATCTTCGAGGGATATATTTCGTCTCCTTTTCCTATATTCATCCAGACGGCTGTGCATAATAGAATATGTTTTTATTTTCATTCATTTTCATCTCCAACCCTTTATGAATTAAATTCATAAGAGGGCCGGACAATATTACCCGAAACACATATCATGATAGAGTCTCGATAATGAAGTGATGATTGATTTAGGTGTAGTTTTTACCTGGCTAAACTTTGCAACTATAAGGTGAGAGAGCATCATTCATTATGAGATGTGACCAGGCCTGAGGCATGCACTTCTGCCGCTCTAGGTGAAAAGCAATTATGCCGCCCGTTATTTGTCACTGGGACAGAAATTCATCCCAGGACTTTGAGATGAAGAGGCCTTTTATGCGAGCGCCAAAAAAAATTTGGCAGTAATTGGAACACTAATACAGTTTTTTTTGTGGTATAAAGAGAATCTGATGATGGTGAAGACCTTCACTTTATAGTGGATGACACCTCCTCAGTTTGTACTATAAGCACGTCGCCACTGTACTGAATCAAAACAAGACCGGCCAGGCAGGCCTCACACTTCCTGGTTCACAATTACGTGGATTACATACAAATTGATTTTTCTGTGATATATATAGGAATGACAGTGCATTACTTTTCGTAGGTATTGCGACGTACAGTGTATGAGAACATCCTGGAGAAATCCTATAATACCACAGTGGAATATGTGCAAATGAAGCTGGTGAAAGACACATTCATTTATTTGGAAAAAAAGCCCTCAGTATTTTTTTTATCTAGAAAGGATCCCCATTAGCTGATACCCATGGCACCAGCTCATCTTTTTTGTCATATACATACTTTATACAACATAATTGTGTTACTCTATGTTCATCTCTTTTAATTGCCTTTCATTAAAAAAAAAAGCGGTCTTTAAATTTTCCCAACATTCATAAATTTTACATTAATTTACATCATCTATAATCATTTAGCCTCAAGGTCCATTATCAGGGAAAAAGAACAAAACATTATACATGACCAACACTGGACTATTGATCAGCTGCTTAAGTAATGCATTCTTAAATGGTTTTTGAATGAGGATTTGCTACAGGATTGACGTATGTAAAGAGGGCAGCTAATCCAATGATTGATGGCACGATAAATTGATGTCTTTTTTTAAGGTATTCGATTTTGGGTGAGGTAACATGATTTGGTCATCATCTGCTGTCCTAATGAAATGACTGTGAAAGTCCCTGCATTTGGTAATTTGACTATACAAAAACTCTGGTTTATTTAGAATAAATGCTATTACTAAAGGATGTGACTGTGCTTAAAGCGCCAGTAGGCAGTATGTTTTTGGCATCATTGGGCAAAAATTCCATATTAACCTTTCAGCATATTGTAATTCAAGTGTTCTGAGAGAAAACTAAACTTCTGCACCTCCTCATGGCTCTGTTTTCAGGCTTTAAAAAATTTGACCAATCACAGGTCATTTCAGAGAGAGAGCGTTCCTATTGGCTGTGCTCCGGTCATGTGACCAGAACTTGCCGTTCCTTCACCAGATTTCACAATAGTGGCGGCGTCACAAACTTTCTCATTTTACAGCTAAACAGAACACTACAAGATGATTCTGAAAACATTTGAGGAGAGAAATTGGCATTAACGTAAAATAATATTGATTCACATTTGATCAGCGCTGCCTAGTTTGACCGTTTGGTCGGAGTTCACGAGTGATTGACAGCCGGCTCTCACAGACAGCAGCTTGACAGCAGACCTCAGATCAGCTCTTACTGCTTGTTTTCCTCCGGTCCGTGAAATCTTGCAGATGCCGTTAGGAGCACCGGAGGACACAGAGGCACATGATTTTTTTCAGGTTACCTGTTTCATGTAATACTGTCACAATATAGCGACTGTTTTATAAAAATAACTTTTTTTAATCATATTTGCTCCGATCTCGTCTACTTCGGCTTTAAGGCAAGTCTTTTCTCTCCTGGTAACCATGATAGTTTACGATGCATGCTGTCTGTGTTTGTTCTTATGGGGTAATGTAAAACCAGACTGGCAGCTCTGTTCTGGGCAATTTTTAGTTTCCTCAGTACACTTTTCGATGCAGAAGACCATACAGGTGAGCAACAGTCCAGGTGGCTTAAACTAAAAGATTTAACTACTCGTCTCAGAATGTGTGCTGGAACATAAGGAAGGCATTTTCTTGCCACGGAGATGCCATTTCCCTTTTTCCTAACAACTGTGTTAGTAGTAGTCCCTTAGTTGTTAGCCATGTCATCTCACAGCCAAATATTCCTTGCTTTGATTCCAAGTTTGTGATTCCAAGTTCCCCCCTGTGTTCACACATGCAGGTCAGGATAATTAATTAATCTACAGAATGATTTGTTCAAGAATATGCCATGAAAATACATCTTTATAGATATCATATGAACACCTTCTCATAACAGAGCTGCCAAGAGGAAAAAGTCTGTGTGATGGCGGAGTCGTGCGAGAGGCTGAAACACACGTGTCACTTATAATTCAGCTGTGTCACACCCCGGACCAAGCCAGTGCAGACAAATATTGGTTTTGTGTCAAAAAGCTACTTTAAAGTTGGATGTGTTAATCTTCCTGCTAATGGCCTGGCAAAGGCCTCCTTATTATTCTGGACCCAGCCTCCCTCTACTGAGGGTGTCTCCACAAGGTTAATTAGTGGAGGGTCCCCTGAGGTTCCCCACGCGATGTGGGCTTAGCATAGTGGAGGTGCCTCTACACAAACAAGGTTAATGGAGCCTCAGATAACTCCCTCCTTCTCCCTCCCTCATCCACACGCGTCCACACGGAGAGTGTTACTGTGCCTCAGTTATTCATCAGCCTTTAAGGTGGAGGGGCTGGCTGCCTTGGGAGTTTGAACTGTAGGTATTAGCCATTGAGATGACATTCACATCTGCTTGCGGTCATTGCATTATTTAAGTAATACTTCAGTATGCAATGGGAAATGGCAGCACGGTAAACAACCGACTGCTATTTCCAGCTTTATTATGCGATGAAAACCAAGAAGTTTAATCATCATGTGTCAGTGTGCAGAAACAGCAACAACAGAGAACATTTTCGCTACTAAAAAATGCATTTGGATATCATTTCGCCCGGAAAACCATTTTAGGAACTATCATCCATCAGTGATCTTGCTGTGTAGCAGCTTTTCTGATGTAGGCAATAATGTCCTATTGAGCTAATCTGGAGCCCATGGGTGTATCTGTCATCATTTCCCCCAGAGAGGGAGGCGGTAACACGAGGCTTAAATCAAAGAAATAACTCACAGCGAGAGTGGGGGCCCTGCAAAGGTCACTGTGTCACAAATGACTTTGCATCAAGAGTCACACTCTGAAATCGCACCTTTGAATAAAGTGTGTCTTCGAGCCGTTCCCTGAGGCATACGGTCGAGCACACTCCACTTTGCCGCGCTCACCCGTCTTCCCACCCCTGCGACCTCCGTCAGGAACAAGATGATTTATCACACCAACATCCCCTTCAGCACCACCCTGATTGCTTTGATTTCTCTATTGACATTTCCGACCATCCCACCTGCATGCATTTTTCATGCCTGACCTGGGATGGCGAGCATGCATCCACAGAGGGTAGTCATGAAGACGCTCAAAAAAAAAAGACACCTTATTTCTCATAACCTGCCTGGAGATTCATGCGCAACGTTGATGTTTACTTGATGTTCCACGAGTTTAGAGGCCGTCCAATACCGCTCTGTCTGTCTCTGCACATCTTCTTCTCTGTGTGAAGATATCGCCTTCAGAGAGAAAGGGGATGAGAGGCGTCCTGCTGCGTCTTCGAGGTCACAGGCAAGGAGGGTTGCTGATATGTGCTGGAGGTTTGTGAGGGGAATGAAAGGCTGGAGAGGAGCAGCTTAAAGTTTTAAAGCATGACCCAGTCCCCCTTTGGTGACGAAGGTGGCGCAGCGTGGGCTGAGAGGCTTGTGAAGGAATTTGGCTGCTCTTACTCTCTCATATGCACATCTAAGCACTTTCCCAGCCTCTGCTGGCCTCGCCACTGTGTCCATGACTGTATGTGTCTGTGTGAGGTGGGGTGTGCCTGTTCGTGGGTGTCCACGTGTGTTTATCAGGTGCTGCGTTTGGTTTTGTTTGGGGTATGAATGCCATGCTCCCCAGTGCGGTGAGGCATGCTGTGTGTGATGCTGAGGCCTGGAATAAAACAGGGTCATCTATTGATGCCAGCGTTTCAGATGTCACCTCTTCACGCTGTTGAGGTTGAGAGTTTGTCAACATTAGTTTTCCATTGTGGGAACAAAAGAAGGCCTCCATAACCCCTTCTCTCTGCAGTCCAGCTAAACACCTCAATGAATGTTATTTGCAATGTATCCTCAATACAACGGTTCTTATGATATCTTACGAAAAGTTATTCCTCACCTTTTGTGTTTACCTAAATATCCAGCAACATGTGATGCATTTGTCAATTTCTTCTGTTTTCACAGGAAACAACTTGGTTAAGTTTAGGCAAGAAAACTTCATACTCAGGTTTAGGAAAAGATCGACTTGACCAGGTTTAAGTTACAAAACTACTTAGTTTGGTTTAGGAAAAGATCGTGGTTTGGGTTAAAATAACACCGGAAGTGGCGTAACTTAAGTACAGACGTTACATCGCAAATAAATCAACATTGACTTCTGGTTTCACATGGGGTGCGAACACTGGTCTCCTGGGGCAAGCATAGACTGTATATAAGAAGTGGACGTAGTCACCGTGACGTCACCCATTGGTTTGTGGACTGCCGTTCTGAAGCCTCGAGTTCGACATTTTGGCCGTCACCATCTTGTTTTTTTGCAACCAGAAGTGACACGAGAGGGTGGAGCTAAGTACAACCGAATGCTAAATAAGACATTTTAAGGCAACCAAAATGTAACAATTAACTTTCATGAACTGAAAACACACTGTGAAAGGGTTAAAGATGTAAGACAAAACGCGGACAACTCCCAGACCGGACAACGCCGTGGTAGCAACCTGTCAATCGCAAGGTAGTCTGTTAGCCTACAAGCATCCCTTGCTTTATGGTCTATTTGAATCTAAATGGGACCATAATTTACTAAATGAACATCATGCTGTATTGAAGAAGACTTGAAACTAGCGATTGAGACCATAAACTCATGTTTACAATGTTTACTGAGGTAATAAATCAAGTGTGAAGTAGGGTCATTTTCTCATAGACTTCTATACAATCAGACTTCTTTTTTGCAACCAGAGGAGTCGCCCCCTGCTGGCTGTTAGAAAGAATGCAAGTTTAAGGTACTCCCACATTGGCTTCATTTTTCAGACTCTGGAGTTGCCCAATGGGCGAAAATCCAGTGTTTTTTGACCCACTTATCCACACTGACCTCCTCCTTATGCAACATTTGTAGCTCTTTATACTTCCTGGTTCACAATTATGTGGATTACACATTAATTAATTTGTAATATATAAACAACTTAGAGTGCATTACATTTCATTGGTATAACTACGAATGGTGTATGAGAACAGCCTGATCTCTTTATAGATGTTCTTAGAAGCCCACCAATGTTCATCAGCACATCTGCTCACATGCGTCATGATTAACATGTCAGTGTCCTCTCTCTTCTTTCTCTCTGTAATATCATGATATTATGTCTCCCCTGCTTTGATCCAAGGTGGTTATTTCCATCCAGGGACATCTGCTGCAAAACCTGCAGGAACATCACACACTCGCAGACCCAACACTTCACAAGCTCTGCTTGATGCATCTGTCTCCAAGCATGGAGACCCACTGACTATGTTATTCCACGGCACATTAATGGAGGGCCTCCAGCTGAGTGTGGCTGACAGACATCCGGGGGAGAGAGATAGCGGAGATGTGGCAGCTCCTGTCGCTGTATTGATTCACTCTCTCAGCGCTGACATTCAGAGCAGACACAAGCCAAGCTTCGACAATCTTATGTTCTTGGGCTGTTATGGATTTTATGGTGGAAAAGTGAAAGTTATTGTGGGTGATGCTGAGGTATGGCAGTCAGCACTGGGAGAAAGTCGGCCTTGCTCTTCCTTCTGGAGAGAAAACTGTTTACTGGGTCATAATCTGTCCAAACTCTTTGGAGGCAAGTGGAAGGATGAAAGGAAGGGCTCAGGCTCATACATATGCATAGCTGTGACATTGTGAACTCCAAGGGTTAGCGCGGAAAATGATGACTAATTATGTTTGCCGTCTGTCATATCAAAAGATGTGCTGAGCACAGGGTGCCAATGACCGTCCCCTCCTCTGCCCATCTCTTTCACTTTCTCTCTCCGTCCGATCTCCGTCGCTCTCAGGTCTCCGCGGCGTGTTTCTTGCCTGTTTTAATTTCCCTGTCAGGCAGTCTGCTGGCTGTCTGTGTGACTAAGCCGCTAGATTCCTTGCTTGTTGACTCAGCAGTTAAGTGCATTAATTCCCCATCTCTCACACTCATTTGGTATTCTGTCGGATAGAAAGCAAAACTGTTCCCTGGCTAGCTAATGCCACATAAATCTATATGTAAACACATCATAAAACAGAGTTTAAAACTCCAGCTTTGAGTGGAATCACAGCACTGTAACAAAGCTGAATAGATACTTTCAGAACTTGTATGCGCCCTCATTCTTGTACTGTATGCACTGCCGGTACGTTTTGCAGTCTCAGTGCATCATATACATATATTCACAGAGGTCAGACCGAGTAAGTTGGTGCTTGGCCGTGTCTGCTTTCCTTAACGGCTGAGGCAGAGTGTGAGCGCAGGTTGAATAAAATGAAATGGATCTATCAGCATTCAGTCAGAGAAAGGGTCATTAAAGAGTCCAGACTGTGTGTGTGTGTGAGAGAGAGAGAGAGAGAGAGAGAGAGAGAGAGAGAGAGTGTGAGAGACAGACAGAAGAGGAAGCATAAAACCTTCCGGATGCTTGTGGATTCTTCTTTCTCTCTCTGGTGATCTGCCATGCTGTCCAGCCAGTCACGTTAATGAGATGGGCAGAGCCTCGCTGTCATTGTCTCATTGACTTTTGAAGAGGGCCCTGCAGTCAGGCGGACTGTGCTGAATTCGCTTTTGAACCCACGTCTGGGAACTGTGGTTAACAGGCAGGTCAGAGAGAGGAAGACGCACCGAGAGGAAGAGTGGAAACAAGGAGATGCGGTATGGACCGCAGAGGGCAAGCTAAGAGTGGAAACAGAAAGAGAGAGGGGCTTGAGACAGACATGAAAGAGAGAGGGGGGGGGAAGAGGTAGGCAGATAAACAGAGATCGACATAGACGTGTGGTCCAGACTCTGGGCAGGCTTATGGTGTCAGCTCCTAGCTGTGAGCCCTGTGGGTTGTTAGCCAAGCACCGCTGCTGTTAAAGAGTGAGGGAGGGGTCAGAGCTGACCACACAGTCTGTTGGGAGCTGTGGCTCTCCGTCGCTGGTGTTCTGACAGCTTGCAGCTCACTGAGTGGAAACCGACGATAGATTATTGAGGGAAACCTCAAATTAGTTGCTCTGCCTGCACATTTGCTCACTTTCCTCAGGGGAGAGGAGCAGAGGGAGGAAGAGATGGGACATACAGCATTATTATGAAGACTGTACAACCAGGGAAAATAACCAGAGTAGGATGAAAATGAGGTGGTGGAATGTAAATAAGTACATTTACTCAAGTACAATTTTGAGATACTATTATTTTACTTTTCCATTTCCATTTTATGCTACTTTATACTTCTACTCCACTACATGTATTTGATAGCTTTAGTTACTTTGCAGATTTAGATTATGATGAAAGGGTAGATTATGATGAAAGGCTTATAATAATAAGTTGAGCTATCCAACAATATATAAAGTTATTCAAATAAGCTCCACATTTACCAGCTGCAACATTAAAGTAGTGAACACATTAATGCATCATTTGTTCAATCAATAGTAGTCAATAGTTATAATCTGATCATATAATAAACAATATTCTGAAATGGGTCATTCTGCATATTGAGTACTCTTACTTTTGGTATTTCAAATATATTTTGACGCTAATACTTTTGTACTTTCATTTAAGTAAGATTTTGAATGCAGGATTTTTTACTTGTAATAGAGTATTTTTACACTGTAGTACTGCTACTAGGGCTGTCAAAGTTAATGTGATAATAATGCGTTAACGCAACTAATTTCTTTAATGCATTAACGCAACTTGCAATTATTAGGTTGTAGCAGCTAAATTTTAAAGCTATAGAGTGAAGATACTGGTATCATATGAAACTAGAAAACCTAAGAATCAATCGGTACTAACCATGCCATACTAGCTTGTCGCGAATGAGGTTAAATAACGCTCCAAACTTACACTAAATTTTGGCGAGGAAAAACTGGCATGGCCATTTTCAAAGGGGTCCTTTGACCTCTGACCTCAAGATATGTGAATGTAAATGGGTTCTATGGGTACCCACGAGTCTCCCCGTTACAGACATGCCCACTTTATGATAATCACATGCAATTTGGGGCAAGTCATAGTCAAGTCATCACACTGACAGCTGTTGTTGCCTGTTGGGCTGCAGTTTGCCATGTTATGATTTGAGCATATTTTTTTATGCTGAATGCAGTACCTGTGAGGGTTTCTGGACAATATCTGTCATTGATTTGTGTTGTTAATTGATCTCCAATAATAAATATATACATACATTTGCATAAAGTAAGCATATTTGCCCACTCCCATGTTGATAAGAGTATTAAATACCTGACAAATCTCCCTTTCAGATACATTTTGAAAGGATAAAAAAATGTGTGATTAATTTGTGATTAATCACAAACAGTCCTAGTTTTGATGCATCCGCGCGGACGTCAGCTGTGGCCGGAGGCATTATGTTTTCGTGTTGTTCGTCCATACTGTACGTCTGTCTATTCGAGGCACAAACGTACAGTTGGACTCAAGGATGAACTGATTAGTATTTGGTGGACAAAGGTCAATGTGACATCACAAAACACGTTTTTGGCCATAACTCAAGAACTCATATGCTAATTATGACAATTTTACATAAATGTCTAACAGGATAAAAAGATGAAGTGATGACATTTTGGACAGACATGGATGTAAACTTTAACTTGACTGGGTGGCGGAGGCATACAACTGCGAGACAGTAATTGTAGTTTTGGATGAGATAATATAAAGGGAATATTAGCTTCTTTGTGAAAGTGCCCTGTGAAATCCAAAATGTGTCACAAATTTAAGATGATTAGTAAACAAGAAAAAGCAGCACGAGTTGCTTTGTATTCTGGGAGAATAATTATTGCTATCACTGCAGAACAAAAACAGTTTTTGTTCTGCGAGACGGGACAACATCTCAAATGAGAAAAGTTGAATTACATTAGTAAGGGCCATTGATATTCTGACGGTCCTGTCTGAATATCAATTCCTTGGAGAGGAGAAAAACGTCTCTGGTGAGACAAAGAAAAAAAGAAACATAAGCCTGAAAATGTTCAAGTGAATCATTTTTTAGTCATTCCGCTTGTCTTCGGCTCTTAGTGAATTTTTAGACTTAAGTCGAGCGCCACTCTTCCCTGACACAAAGAGACACGTTTTATGCATTCTGAAGGATTTGTTGACAAAATATTATGCCAGTGCAGCACTTTTCCCTTCATTTGTGCCCTTAACCGTCAAAGAATATCTCACTGTGTAGAATATGGATCACTGACTATCAAAAGCTCTCATCCAAAAGAAGCGGGTTAAGAACAAAACTATCAAATAAACATGAGAAGATCCCCTCTCAGTTGACATTGAAGTGGTTTACATTTGCACATTTTAAAAGTTTGTCAAGGTTTTTACAATGTAGATTTAGTTTTCTGACCATAACGGGGCTTTAAAAAAAAAAAGATCTCCAGGTTGTAGCTGTTCATCATCATCTCCTCCCCTCCGTCTTGTCCTCCCCAGCCTGCTGACACTGATGGTTTCTAAGTGAGTATCTCATCCCTCTCTCTCTCTCCCTCTGTCATAATCACTGCTCTTTATGATCGGTTTGCCCTCTCTGCCCTTTCAAGATGCGGCATGTAATGAGGGCTCTGGAGGGCTGTGTGAGTGGGCTATTTAGCTATTCAGACAAGATCAGCTCACACATCCCACGCTCTCTAATTCGACTGCCTACCAATACCTCTCAGCTGAGCATGGTGATTGTTTGTCCCGCTCACAAGGTCACACGCTGGATGGAGCTGGAGCGGCTCAGACATTCAAAATCAATGTTGGGCCATTTAGTGCAGACTCCTGTCTATCACACGATTAAATTGAGCAATTTGAATATTAAACTCTATCCCGTTGACAAATATAAAGATTTATTGTGACTGTTTTATCGAGGTAAATAGCCACAAACATATTTTTTCATTTAGAAACGATGTGCCGACTTCACTGTAAAATGAATGAATCAATTATTTAAATAATGAATAAATAACTTTTTTTTTTTCACATGGGGTTGTTTAATATTTAGACACATTAATCAGCAAAACTCTAAAATTCCTACTAACAGTGGTGGAAGAAATACTCAGATTTTGGACTTAAAGTGGCAGTAGGCAGTATATTTTTGGCATCATTGGGCAAAAATTCCATAATAACCTTTCAGCATATTGTAATTCAAGTGTTCTGAGAGATAACTAGACTTCTGCACCTCCTCATGGCTCTGTTTTCAGGCTTTAGAAAGTCTAGCCCGTGACGTGAGTCTTTGACCAATCACAGGTCATTTCATTGAGAGAGCGTTCCTATTGGCTGAGCTCCGGTCATGTGACCGGAACTTGGCGTTCCTTCACCAGATTTCACAATGGCGGCGGCGTCACAAACTTTCTCATTTTACAGCTGAACCATGCACTACAAGATGATTCTGAAAACATTTGAGGTGAGAAATAGGCATTAACGTAACAGAATATTGATTCATATTTGATCAGCGCTGCCTAGTTTGACCGTTTGATCAGAGTTCACGAGTGATTGACAGGATGCTCAGAGACGGCAGCTGGACAGAGGACTCCAGATCAGCTCTGATTGGTTGTTTTCCTCCGGTCTGTGAAATCTTGCAGATGCCATTAGGAGCACTGGAGGACACAGAGGCACATGATTTTTTTCAGGTTACCTGTTTCATGTACTACTGTCACGATATAGCGACCGTTTTATAAAAATCTCACCTACTTCAACTTTAAGTAAAAGTAGCTATACTAAAGTGTTGAAATAGTCTGTTACAGCTAAAAGCCCTACAGTCAAAATTTTGCTCAAGTAAAAGCACAAAGTATTAGCATCAAAATATACTTAAAGTACCAAAAGTAAAAGTACTCATTATTAGGGCTGACCTGAAAGTTTCGAAGCTTCGACCGTTGCCATGGTAATCAACCTCCAAATCAGTTTTCGAATGCTTCGGGGGTTTTTTTTTTTTAAATAAGTATGTTATAGGGCGGCACGGTGGTACAGTGGTTAGCACTGTTGCCTAATAGCAAGAGGGTCACAGGTTCAAATACGGCTTGGGGCCTTTCTGTGTTTAAACATCAATAAATAAATACACACATCCTGACATGAATCAAAACATACAAAAAACAAAACCTATATTCACCAGTTAATCTCAGTTAGCATATTTTAAGCATTATTCACATCATACACAAGTAATACTCTAACCCACTTCAATTATAAATCTTGTTTTTGCCGTAGTTCAGTTTATCTCTTGGTTCCAAGTTTCAGAGCATTTTCACCATTCGTCTATAATAATAATAATAATAACTTGGATTTATATAGCGCCTTTCAAGAAACCCAAGGACGCTTAACAAAGACATAAATAAACACAACAATGGAACATAACAGTAGCTAGGGGCCATAGGCCTTGGTGAAGAGGTGGGTTTTGAGAAGTCTTTTGAAGGTGTCCAGAGATGGTGTGTTGCGGAGCTCTATGGGGAGAGAGTTCCAGAGGGTGGGGGCTGTCACACTGAAAGCTCTGTCCCCAAAAGTTCGCAGTCTTGTGTGGGGGATGGAGAGCTGACCCGTGCCTGAGGATCTCAGGTTCCGGGACTGTGTGTAGGGGTGGAGGAGGTCAGATAGGTACTGAGGAGCCAGGGCATTGAGGGATTTGTAGGTGAGGAGGAGGATTTTGTAGGTGATGCGGGCCTTGACCGGGAGCCAATGGAGGTGGATGAGGGTGGGGGTGATGTGTCGCTAGGGCTTGGTGCGGGTGAGAACCCTGGCAGCTGAGTTTTGCACATACCGGAGCCTGTCCAGGGCTTTGCTAGGAACCCCGGACAGAACTCCATTGCAGTAGTCCAAACGGGAGGTGACGAAAGCATGGATGAGGGTTTCTGCCACAGAGTCGGAGAGTGATTGCCGGAGACGTGAGATGTTTTTTAGGTGGAAGAAGGCGGATTTGGTGATGAACCTGATGTGAGACTGGAATGAGAGTGTTGGGTCCAGGATGACACCCAGGTTGCGGACTTCCGAGGATGGGGAGAAAGAACAGCCGTCAACGTCCAGGTGTAGATCTCCAACCTTCCGGAGCAGGGCCTTGGGAGCCACAACCATGAGCTCGGTTTTGTTGCTGTTGAGTTTTAGGAAGTTAGATGACATCCAGATTTTTATTGCATGCAGGCAGTTTACAAGTGACTGTGGGGGGAGCTGGGTGGATGGTTTGGTGCTAAGATACAGTTGTGTGTCGTCAGCATATGAGTGAAAGCTGAGACCGTGGTGGCGGATGATCTGACCAAGGGGGAGCATGTAGATGGTGAAGAGGATGGGTCCCAGCACAGAGCCTTGAGGTACACCATGGTTGACTGGGGCCGGGGTGGAACTGGAGTCTCTGATGGTGACAAACTGTTTTCTGTTTGTGAGGTAGGACTGAAACCAGGAGAGAGCTGAACCGGTGAGGCCAAGGTAGTCAGATAGGCGGGTGAGGAGGATGGTGTGGGAGACTGTGTCGAAGGCGGCTGAGAGGTCCAGGAGGATGAGGATGCTGATGTGACCAGAATCAGCAGCGATGAGGAGGTCATTCGTGATTTTGATGAGGGTGGTCTCTGTGCTGTGGTGTGGTCTGAAACCAGATGGAAAGGTTTCATAGAGCTCATGGTTGGCCATATGTTGATGGAGTTGGGCGGCCACTGCTCTTTCCAGAATTTTGCTCAGGAAAGGAAGGTTGGAGATCGGTCGGTAATTGTTGCAGTCATCCCGGTCCAGACCTATGTTTTACTGTATTTTCGACCTTCAGTGGAAAATAAAAAGATCTGTATTAATTACGTCTGTGGTCCCGAGTCAAAAAGACGTTGTGTTTTCAAATGTCATTTTTTCATAAACAAAAGTTCAGCACACATACATTTTATTTTAATTTAATGTTAAAATACACTTTCTGCTTATTCCATCTCCCTAAATACTCTTCAAGAATATATTATATTATTTTTTATTTATTTTTAATATTTATTATTAATATTTATTTATTTAGCATTAATATGTATTTATTAATAATATTTATTTATGTATTTATGCATTTATTTATGCATTTATTTATTTATTTATATTTCTGCACCAGAAATATTATTTCCTTTTATTTCAATTTGTGTTTTTTGTCTACAACAGTCCAATTTAAGAATATTGACTCTAAAAAAAGTATTAAAACCAGGCTTAAAAGAATATGAGGATAATCACAGAATGTAAACTCCTCAGGTCCTCAAAACCCACAAATAACCAGAAACATTTTATGGTCATACATTGACATGATTTTTTCTTTTTTTTTTTCTTTGGATGAAAAGTATCCCCACTATCCCCTTTGCTGCTGTACACTGCAAATTTCCCCACTGCGGGACTGATAAAGGAATATCTTATCTTATGAATGTACATGCCCTTTCAACATGCACACCTCAAGCCCCGCCCCCTATCTGCCAGCTGACCAATGAGCGGCTCCGTATTAACTCGCACATGCTCCCTATGTCATCTCTCTCTTTTATCTTCCGTGTCAACATGGCTGCTTCCATGGCTGCAGCAAGAGGACTGAGAACAGCGACCTCAAAACACACACTTCTGCACAAACTTAAGGTACTTTTTAACAGCTTACGTTACCGACAATGCTGTCGGGTAGTTTCTGCTGTCGTGTGTCCGTTGTCACCGTCTCAGGGAGCCGTTTAGAGGAGCTAAGAGGCTAGCAGGTTAGCATCATGTGTGAGCAGAGAGAGGACTGAGGGATCAAAGATCAAAGGTGAACAGTGTGACTGTCTGCTGGTGATGTAACGACTCTGTCTTCACTGAGACATATTATCAGTGTATTAAGTAGTGGAATCATGTTGGTCATGTATCAAAATTACAGTTATTGGAGTTTTTTCTGAGGAAAACTTCACTAAAC
>CAKALU010063509.1:0-20972 GCA_916700995.1 Hozukius guyotensis | reverse complement strand
GCAGAACATCTTAAATAAATGTGTAGCACCAGACTGAGCCTGTGGGACATCATTCTGTGCACCGCTACATATTTTGGCGAGCTAGCCTGAAGGGTGATTCAGCCAGTGGTCCATCCGGAAGAGACAAACCTGGATCAGCATAAAGAGAGAAAGGAACCATGGAACAGTTACATGACGAAGTAAGCAGAACATTGCTGACGTTGGAGGAGTCGGAGCTCATCTCTGTATGCGAGCACCTAAAGTGTAGTGAGCCATCGGGAGGGTTTGCAAGCCAAGCTCGACGCACCCTCATCAGGTCGGCTGAGAGATCTTTAGACGAGATTGAGGATGAAGTGGACTCAGAGATGTTTCAGCAGTTTCTTCAGCGTCTACTGTCCTTTGTGGGTTCCTTAAAAGAGTCAAATCCAAGTGCATCAGAAACTGTACAACACGAGGCAAGTGAGTTAAACACCCTGAAAGACAAGTATAAGATGTTGCAGCAGGAACAGAATGAAGCCCGCCAGCTGTTGGAGGAGGAAATTGGGGTGTTAGAAGAGAAGCTAAAGATGAAAACACAGCTAGAGGACGCCAGGGTGTGCCCCACACTGCCGACCAGTCTTTACAGGAAGACTGAATGCACACACACACACACACACACACACACACACACACACACACACAGCCTCCACAGTGACCAATGATCATGACATGCACAAAGGCAGCACTGCTTTATGTAAACAACTCTTGACACTACTCCTCAAAAATCACACCTTGTTGTCACTGTTTCACTTCACATCCAGTCTGCTGGTGAACAAAGCCAGAACACCTCCAACAGCCTGAGAACATGTTAATAACACTGTGTGAGTCTACACCAGCAGCATTATTATTCTCCCTTTTTTTTAGAGAGGAACTGATGCTTCATGAAACTTGGTGTTAAATGATGTATTACATGTGAGGAAAAATAACATTGACAGCCTGATAATTTAAACAAATAATAAAACTATAGTATCTCCCGTTAAAAATGAATAAATAAATCAATAATGGGAGAAACGCTGACTGAGCTATAGACTATAACTATTTTTTTCACTCACTCAAACTCCTAAAAAACGACACAGTTTTTATCCCTCTTTGAAAACGGACTTTAATATGGGGGCTTGAATAGTTTGTGTCATTATTCTTCGCTCTTTTTCTAGTTTTGTTGACAGAAAAGAGACTTTACAGCTAGAGAGAAAGTTCAAGCTGGTCGTTATATTATCCTACTGTAGTGAACCTGTCGTTGCCTTCCTGGAACAGCACGGTGTCTGTGTAGCACTGATAAATATATGTATATATATCATATAGCCTAAGCCCAATTAAGTCCACATCCAGCGGGTGACAGAAGACGGTAACACCGGTGCTTTTTTTATTCTTTAGTGTTTTTCCTGCGACGAAGGTAAATGTATGTGAAACATGTCAAATGAAACCTACCTTTGTGGTTCCAGATGCTCTTTAACTTGCAGGAGTCAAAGAGTCGACTGTAGAAAAATGAGCAAATTAAACCCAAAGACCGCGTCGTTCTGCGTCGTCCAGATAGTCTACCACTTTACAGTTCTAACAGTGACGTCAATAATATGGTCAAAAAGTCATCATGTATTGTTAGGAGTTGCTCCGGAGTGCAGACCGACCGCCGGCTGCCTGACAGACTGACTCCACTCCGCTCACTGTGCTCCGTGCAAAGAGGGGGAGACCGGGCGCAGTTGTACCATGATGGAGATGATGGAGCAGCTTTATTGACTATAGGTCAGAATAGAGAGACATGACTGTGATCACTTTACACTTTCAATTCCTTAAAGCTGAAGTTGGTAGCACTGGAGCAAATATGATGATAAGAAGTTATTTTTATAAAACGGTTGCTATATCCTGACAGTAGTTCATGAGACAGGTAAAAAAAGAATCATGTGCCTCTGTGTCCTCCGGTGTCCTCCGGTGCTCCTAATGGCATCTGCAAGATTTCACAGACCGTAGGAAAACAAGCAGTCAGAGCCGAGCTGGAGCCTTGCCGTCTCTGAGCAGCTGTCAATCACTCGCAAACTCGGATCAAATGGACAAACTAGGCAGCGCTGATTAAATATTAATTATTATTCTGTTACTGTAATGCCTATTTCTTGCGTAAAATGTTTTCAGAATCATCTTGTAGTGCACGGTTTAGCTGTAAAATGAGAAAGTTTGTGACCCGGCAGCCATGTTGAGATCAGTTTAGGAAATACCGAGCACCGCCCACCAGCCGGAGCAAACTTTCTCATTTTACAGCTAAACAGTACAATAAAATAGTGATGTTTCTGAAGACAGCTGCCTCCGTTGAATGAACAGCCAACAGGAATAATCTCTCTCTGAAATGACCTGTGATTTTCTAAAGCCTGAAAACAGAGCCATGAGGAGGTGCAGAAGTCTAGTTTTCTCTCAGAACACTTGAATTACAATATGCTGAAAGGTTATTATGGAATTTTTTGGCCAATGATGCCAAAACTATTCTGCCTAACCCGCTTTAAAAGATGGCTAAATGCATTGTCCATCTGAGAAAGATATCATGTCACGGAGGCTGTACAGTACATGAGTTTGTGAGTGATTGACAGCTGCCTCTGTTGAATGAACAGCCAATAGGAACGCTCTCTCTCTGAAATGACCTGTTACTGGCCAAAGTCTCCCGTCACGGGCTAGATGTTTTAAAGCCTGAAAACAGAGCCATGAGGAGGTGCAGAAGTCTAGTTTTCTCTCAGAACACTTGAATTACAATATGCTGAAATGTTATTATGGAATTTTTGCCCAATAATGCCAAAAACATTCTGCCTACTGCCACTTTAATACAATTCATTTGAAAATGAATAAAACCAGATATGTAACATACTGTATATTGTTGCCCATTTTCTACTTGGTGTCAAGGAATCTAAATTGTTCACTTGAACAGTGGCTGTGGTCGAAAAAAATGTGTTGTATTTCCCTAACCGCTTTTCCTTGACTTCGGTGGAAAACGTCATGAGGTCAAGGAAGGTGAAGGAGAATTCAGAAGGACTTAGGAATGAACAACTGCAGTGTTCAGAGAATCCGACTGCTCTTTCACTATAGGCTCAGTAATTATGATGCAACGGCGGCGGATGTTAGTGACGCGGGTCTGTTGTGGTGAAACTACAATGTTCTGAAGATGGACTACAAAAGGCGCTTCTTCCCCCGGTGCGATCTTAAATATCTCTTTCAGGCTCAGGCTGCTTCACCATCAGTATGTGAAAGAGAGATACCACCGGTCCTTCTGCTGCTGGAACACTTTACATCAACATATAGAAAAGGGTCATCTGACCTAATGTGGACAACCGGTGAAATATATCACTTCATTACCAAAGTTGGAATTGAAATAAACAAAGGAATATATGATAAATATTGAGTTAATTGTTGGATTTATGGAGAAGCTGTAGGACCATATACTTCTTCCAACTTCTTTTCAGACATGTAATATTTATTTATGTTGATTATTTGTTAATTGATTGTTTACGGTTCATTTTATGTTCGAAATAAATAATTAATTAAAAATAAAGTGAAACGAAATGTTTGTCACTGTTCACTCATATTAAACATTAATCCCAATTAGTGTATGCGCTTATGAAAATAATATGCAAGATAAGCATATTGTTTGTTATTATCAACGTTATTATGCGTCGCTTTAAATGCTGCAGCCGCAAGGAATTGTGGGATATTATTTTCTCTTTTCCTTTGGTAAAGGATGGTCCAGTGTATCCTATGCTAAAGGAGATAAGAAAGGAAGCATTGACGCTCCTTTCCTTAGTATTTGGAGAATTCGAACAGCTCTTATCACGGCTGCTACTGAGGTACTTCCGGGTCATTTCACTCCGTTAGGAACCTTCCTGAGCAAAAAGGACTATTCGACCGCAGCCTGAGTGCAGGCATGAAGAGGAGGCAGACTATGACAGAAATAAATAAGTGGAAATAAAGTGAAACGAAATGGTTGTCACTGTCCACTCATATTTGTCAACATGAATCCCAATTATGACTGAAATATTATGCAAGATAGAAGATATGTTTTCATGAACGGCAGAATGGTGCGTCGCTTTAGAAGTTGCGGCCACAAAGAACTGTGGGGCAGCATTATCTCCTTTGCTTTGGTAAAAGATGGTACGGTGTATCCTATGCTAAAGGAGATAAGAAAGGAAGCATTGAAGCACCTTTCCTTAGCATTTGGAGAATATGAACAACTTATCATGGCTGCTACTTAGGTACTTCCAGGTCATTTCACTCCGTTAGGAACCTTCCTAAGCAAAAAATACTTTTTGACCGCAGCCTGTGTTTATTTTGAATGCCCATTTCAAGCATGGAGAGACACAAGGAAACCATGCAAGGAGAGAGGAAATGAGGAAATATGTTTGAAGAGACATGAGATGTTCTTTCCTCTGAAACGTCACCTGAAGCGACGTCCGTTTCTGGATCAGCTGTCAGTCGGCTTCAACAGCCGTTTGTGTCTGAACTGAACTAATACCAATAAAGACACAGTTATCAGTGGTAGAGCAGCAGTGTTTCCTCTCTGTAGCCTGTTACCTGTTTAACAAACACCTGCACATGAATAACAGCTGCAGTCTGTATTTCTACTGTGGACTGAGTCCTGCTTAGAGGCTCAGGAACCATCTCTACTGGCACAATATCTTTATATTATTTATTCATTATTAGTGTCTGTATTTATTGATATTCTGACACTAGAAATTATGTATTAAGCTAAATATTTCAGGGAAAATTGAAATGATGTAACTCACATAAAATCCCGACGCTCAGGAATTATCAGCTTCACATGTGACTGAATGGAAATGACGATAAATGATGTAAAAGGTGTAAAAGACAGACCCTCCTTATCTCTCTGACTTTAATAGTATCCTTAATAAAAGTTAATGGGGGAAATAACAGATCATGAAAAGAAAACTCTTTCTGTGGGCGGCTGTGGCTCAGAGGGAAGAGCAGATTGTCCACCAATCGGAAGGTCGGTGGTTCGATCAGCTGCTCCGGGTCACATGTCGACGTGTCCTTGAGCAAGAGACTTAACCCGAAATTGCTCCCGAAGGCATAGCCATCGGTGTGTGAATGAGTATTTAGATTAGATCCTGATGGGCAAAGTTGGCACCTTAGCAGCCTCGGCCATCAGTGTATGAATGTGTGTGTGAATGGGTGAATGCTGACATGTAGTGTAAAGCGCTTTGAGTGGTCTGAAGACTAGAAAAGCGCTATATAAATGCAAGTCCATTTACCATTTCTAATAAATGAAGAAAGTTGTTTGAGGTCCGTTCGTTGTCAGGTCTTATAAAGCTCTTTCAGTGTCAGACTCCTTCAGCCGCGGTGTGTGAAGGAGAGATACTGCAAGACCCAGGGCATTATGGGAAAGGCCTGGCTGTAGCCTGATCAAAGAGCTGATTGGCTCTCAGTTTTGACAGCGAACATGACCATATGGTCATGTGGCTTTGGTCGCCCAGTAGAGGACATGGGTGACGCTATATTGGGTCCATAGACAGGAGAAGTGCATCTGAGGGACTTTGAAAACATTTTGGCTAACTCAAGTAAAGAAGTTAAAACAACTCACCTGGTACACATGATCCACCTGAACCGCCTGAAGCACTTTCATTATTCTCTTTATATTAAAAACCTGCATCCAGCCTCATAACTTCATGTGTTGTTTACTGTTTAAATACATGTTCTTTTGGACTGAAACAGACCACCAGCTTAAATACTCCCCTCATCCTGGAGCACATGTTGATCTTAGCCAGGACCAAACTTCACTCAGGTGTGTCCGGCTCTAAACACCTGACACAGGTGGGTGACAGAAAGTGACATTAATCATCAAACATCAACAGTTCAAACATGAAATCCGTCAACATTGATCGTTTTCTGTGTGAACGCTTTAAACACGACTCATCTTAATCAACATGATATCTTCAAGTAAATCTCCCCTCCCCCCCCACAATATTTGGTCTATCCCATGACATCATCAATGACATCACCAAGGGGGTAAAAGCAGGAAGTGTCAGGAGGTAAGAAAAAGATAAAATCAAATGATAAAATGCTGATTCAGAGTTTGTTTGTGACACAGACTGAAGAACAAACCTGCCAATTATGATCAATGTTGTTATATAGTGATGTTATTATGAGAAGTGACAGAAGAAGTCTGATGAAGCTCTACAACACCTCTGTTGACATATATAAAAGATATGTTTTCAATTGTGTAAGTAAGCTTTTATTTTGTATGTTACCAGAAGCAGGAAATGTAGGTGGTGTTAACAAGGGGCGTGTTTATGTCAACTGACATGTGTTCAATAAAGTTTCTCCGCTCTTGAGAGAGAGAGAGAGTTCCAGTCAGAGCAAGACTGATGCCCCACTGTGTTTATTCCTCAGTTATGGTTTCGGTCTAGTACTGAGTACACACGCCAGAATCGCTGCACTATTCAACTCTGCTAACAACCTCTCTGATTTTAATAGTTTGAGTCTCATTCACACACAAGTCCAAGAAGCCCACGTGTTATTTATCAAATCTGTTATAGTTTTGTTCAGTGCTTGAAGTGGAAAAAAATAAGTGCCAGTACTCCCATTCTTCACATGTTGGCATGTGTATCGGCTGGTATCAGCAATCATTACTGTCTGAATTTCTCAAAAGATACTATGAGATATTGTCTTTGAGGGTCCTTCCCCAAGAAAATGTGACTTGAAAATGCAATTTCACATAATTTTGGACCATTATTATTACTATTGAAAACACCCTAAAAGCTCAAAAGAGAAAACTTGCTAGAGTTGAATAATTATTTTATTATTTACACATCACAGCCTTCGTCTGAACATTTAATTTTAATGTTTGTCCTGTTCATTTCTTTACGTTGTCACGGTTGTTACTTTATTATTTTGACAAACCATATTTTTTTAACATTAACCAAGCAGATTTGTTGCCTAAACCTAAACGTTTCACAACTTTAACCATGTGTCATTGTGTGTTTCTGTGAGTGCGATATGATACATTTATTTATGAAACGTTGACATTCAACGTATCCTGTGGTTTGCAGAAACGTACAATGGCAACATTTTTCCTGGCGACTGGGTTGAGATGTTATTGTATTGCAACATGTAACAACATGAAACATATGATTATGAATTTGTGAGGCAAAATTACATGTATGGATTTTAAAGAATCATCCAACCGTATCACAGTGTGGTACGGGAAGTACTCTGCCTCTGACTGGAGGACATTGTGAAGGAGGGGAAACCTCTGATTAACAAACCATCGTAACACCAAATACACACCAGGCAGCGGCGAAGTGCGACTGGGTGGCATGTTCATGTGTTTCAGGTGGGAAGAAATTCATTGTAACATAGGTCAACATGTCACAGGAGTCACAGGATGCATTTACTGAATGGCTGCAGGTATTCTTTGGCCACAACTCGCTGAGCTTGGGAGCAGCCGCTGCAGCTTTTCATAGACGTCGCATGGCAGCTCGCTGCAGGCTGCACTTCGCCGCTGCTCTGGTGGGAATTTGGTGTAACACAGTAAGCAGCTGTATTATCTGTGGGTGAATAGGCTGTTGGGATGCAAATAAGAGCTGGTCTAGTTATTAAGAAAATTATTAATATCAATAAAAATGTATATTAATAAATTAGCAATATATATTGATTTATTATATATATATTATATTTTATATTATATATTGTATTACTTGTTTAGAAATGGAATAAAAAAAATGATTCAACAAAACATTATGCTGAAATTAATATTAATTTATATTGCACAATTATGAATATGCCAAAAATGATATGCCTCACACAGGGCACCATTATGTTGGGGACGCAAGTAGGAGCTGGTTTAGTTATTAGAAAATATTAAAGATAATTTCTAATATCAATAAAAATAATATCAATAAATTATCAATATATATGAATAATAACAGGGAACCAAATTATGTTGGTACATAAGCTCAAAAAGGCATTAAAATGTCTATCGAACATAATTAATCATTATCAAAATAATTAATTATATTAAATGATATGATGTAATATACAGTATATTAAATCATCCTCGGGGCGCAACTCTTTGAAACAAAGGGAAAATGATAGCCAATTAAATGTAGTCTCATGAATAAGTCTAATTAAGTATACTAAACTATCAATTAGGATCTTTGATTAATAATTAAATGAATAACTATAACCATAAATCAAGTTACAGTTTAAGGATTTTGTAGTTCTCGAGATAGCAGAGGTTGGCATTATTCACTCTTGTACAACATTAAACAGACCATCATGTATAATTCACAAGCATTTATTTAATAGATGATAAAGGTTTAAAACACAATATTAATCTAACTAAATAACTAAACTAAACAAACCAAAAAGAGTGCGTGCATGTGTGTGCGTGTGTGTGCGTGTGTGTGCGTGTGTATGTGTGTGTGCTCGCACAGATCAGCTTTTTAACTTGATGTGTTTATGAGTGTTTAAGACGTGTGTGTTTATGACCCGGCTCATGAGCCATGACAAGAGAGGTGTACAAGTTTATTATTAAACATACAATAACCAAAAAAAGCCAGAAATGACACATCTTATTGCTCAATTAGTACAATGTGAAGCACAATTTTAAAATGCCTTCTTTATATTGATGTTTCTTCCAATATCATACAAAAGGTGTGAACGTTTTGCTTGTGTTTTACAAAAAAAGAGCAAGGACGTGCCGTTTTCAGCAACCTGGATTTGGAAATACAATCACAACTTGGTAAACTAATTAAAATGTGTTTTTATTTTGCAACAGATGTTCAGAAGAGTCTTTGTGAAGTCTATAAAACAGTTCTAAGTGTTGCTAATGAAGGACTTCATGGATTATTCAAAGATAGTCAGAAAATACTCTGCTTATCTCTGTGACTTGAGTTTAAAGGTAAGACATTAGAGGCACAAACTGTAGCTACCTGGGACTTTTAAGTATACTAGAATATACTCCTGCACTTATTATAACATGTGAACATGCAGTTTTCTCTCCCTGCTGAGGAACATTATTGAACATTTGTTTACTGTGTGAGATGTTAAAGAGATTCTGTCAAAGACAGTTGTTGAGTACTAATATGACAACATACATGCAGTCTCATCTTTACTACAATGATGAGTTCACTGTCCAGTGCAGTAACAGATATTTGTTCATCTTAAAATGTGGACAGAAAACCACAGAAACATGTTTAAGTTTTAAAAAATGAAAGTGACTGTTAACACTACGTTAGCTACATTTCTTTGTTAATGTCGCAAAGTTAGCTAACTTATTTTAAAATTAGTTAACTCAAAATACTTAAACATTGATGAAATAAATGAACTTGTTTTCCCTTCGAAAAGAAAAAAACTAGAATTACCGCCTCACAGTTGTCTGCTCAAGTTGCAGTTTACATCCATGTCTGTCCAAAATGTCATCACTTCATCATTTTATCATAATAAACATCTTTGTGAAATTGTCATAATTAGCAGATGAATTCTTGAGTTATGGCCAAAAATTTGTTTTGTGAGGTCACAGTGACCTTTGACCACCAAACTCTAATCAGTTCATACTTCAGAAAGAAAGCATTCACATCATCAGTTCAGTGTTCACTGCATCCATTCAGATAAACCACCTTTGTGGTAAAACAGAGGGAATGGTGACGTCTGCAGAAAGCAGCTCCAGCAGGAACAACAGAACATGAACGGTGATGATAACGATCGCTTCAACACTGATTTCTGAGGGGAAAAAGCTCCACGGGGGACTTTATATGTCTGTGTTCAGTCATGTAACGTGAAAACTGGCAGAGTCACACAAGAAACTGGAACTTCCCTGTACGAACATGATTGGTGAATATAAAATCTAGAGTACGCATGTTAATCAGTTCTGTTTGTTTAGTCTACATCAAACATTATATAAAATATGAAGGTGCTGACTTTACACTAAAATCGAGACGTAGTCTGTTTGTAGTCAGTTGAGAAACTTAAGTGAAGCCTCGACTGAATTCAGATTTTATCTAATTCTTCCTGATTGTTACAAGCAAATATGTGTCTTCTATAATATTTCAAATGGCTGGTATTGGTTTTAATCATGGATGTATAAAGAGAAGTGGATACAGCGTCGGAGGCTCGCGTTCATTCCTATCAGAGTGTCTCAGTGGAGCATGAAGCTAAAATGGCTCGACTGCCGAGTGATAAAGTACCCGGTACCGCCGTTTGGCCACTACGAAAATGGGTATCAAAGCCCGGCGCTCTTCCTGAGGGCTCGGTTTTAATATAACTTTATTAACTTCTACTGTTATTTAGAAATAAGTTGAAATAAACAGCAAAACTCCATCGCTCCACAGAGTGGAGCTGCAACACAAAGCAAAGTAGAAAGATCTATTTAAATGCGTTAATCTACATGTTATGTTGTCATAAACTGAACTATTCTGCAGAGGCATTTTGGGTTCAGAATATATGAATGAATGAATAAAAAAAGACAAAATAAGATGCAGGTCCAGCTGGTGAACCTCTGTGGATCATCAGGACACGGTTGATCCTTTCAACACATCCACACATCTCTGACAGAGATCACGTCTTCCATCTGATGAGAGAGAACAGAAGTCGTAAATTAGTGTTTACAGAGACTCCTTTCATCAGCTGTCAGTCACTGCTGCAGCACACAGTTCATTTATAAAACTGTCACTGGCAGAACCAACCTCCATATCTCTGCTCACTACTCAATATCTCCAACAGTAACCATAATTTATCTTCCAGTAAATTCATCAATATGGTCGTTCCTAAAGTCTGCACCTCCTCTGGTCGTCAGTCATTCCAGTTTGCTGCTCCCAGTGACTGGAACGAGTTACAAAGGACACTAAAACTCCACACCCTCATCCCGTTACCCTCCTTTAATAGCTCTTTGGGCATACCACATCATGGTTACTAAATGTAACCATGGTTCTATGAAATAAGAGCCAGTGATTTAAGGCTTCAGTCAGACTGATCTCAGAGCTGTGACAGAGATGAACTGATCAATGAGAGAACAAAGACTTTCTGATCAGATTTGATGGTACGACAGTTTGATGGATGAGGACCACTGTCTCTATACATGTTGTGATACTGTCAGCTGTAATCCAGCTTTATTTCCTGGAGTCATGAACACAACAACAACATCTTCTTCACATCAACTCTAACACATGATCACAACAAGCTTCTGGCTGATCTGATTGGCTGACTGTTCTCTCTCTCTCTGTGTGTCACCGTTCTCCTCTCACAGCTTAACGGAGGAAACACATCACAACAATTCTGCTGAAACCAGCATGGACCGACTCCGACCCTCTACTGACCTCAGAGTCTCCAGTCTACAGAGTGGACTCTTCACAAGATCAGACAGCAGCTTCACGTCTGAATCCTTCAGCTTGTTGTCACTCAGATCCAGCTCTCTCAGATGGGAGGGGTTGGACTTCAGAGCTGAGGCCAGAGAAGCACAGCTGATCTCTGACAAACTGCAGAAACTCAATCTGAATAAAGAATAAATTATGAAGGTAAAAATCACTTTATAATCAAATCAGATGTGTTCAGGTTTTAAATGTGTAGCTCAACATTACTATGTCCTAATCAATGATCTTTTCCCTAAAATGAGTAGAGAGACTTTGTCATTGTGTTATTGTGGATCATCATAATGTCAGCCTTCTACAGACATCATCCAAATGTCACCACAACATTCATACACCTGTTCATGTCAACACACATCAATAACATGCTGCTGATCTCTGTGTTCATCTATGTGTGTGTGCTGAAGGATCAATATCAATGATCAGACATTATTAGTGGAATACGTTGAAACAAACAGAAACCAGAGAAATATTTCTACTTCATTAAAGTGGCGGTAGGCAGTATATTTTTGGAATCATTGGGCAAACATCCCATAATAACCTTTCAGCATATTGTAATTCAAGTTTTCTGAGAGAAAACTAGACTTCTGCACCTCCTCATGGCTCTGTTTTCAGGCTTTAGAAAATCTAGCCCGAGACGGGAGACTATGACCAATCACAGGTCATTTCATTGAGAGAGTGTTCCTATTGGTTGTGCTCCGGTCATGTGACCAGAACTTGGCGTTCTTTCAACAGATGGTTCTTTTCAATGGCGGCGGCGTCACAAACTTTCTAATTTTAGAGCTAAACCTTGCACTACAAGATGATCCTGAAAACATCTGAGGAGAGAATAGGCATTAACGTAACAGAATATTGATTCATATTTGATCAGCGCTGCCTAGTTTGACCGTTTGGTCGGAGTTCGCGAGTGATTGACAGCTAGCTCTCATAGACAGCAGCTGGACAGCAGACCTCAGATCAGCTCTTACTGCCTGTTTTCCTCCGGTCTGTGAAATCTTGCAGATGCCGTTTGGAGCACCGGAGGACACAGGAGGACTCAGAGGACACCGGAGGACACCGGAGGACACGGAGGACACCGGAGGAACATGATTTTTTCAGGCTACCTGTTTCATGTACTACTGTCAGGATATAGCCAACGTTTTATAAAAATAACTTTTTTTAATCATATTTGCTCCAATCTCACCTACTTCAGCTTTAACTAAACTTGATCAATGTAAAACAGGTATTAGTTCAGAGGATCTTCTGTATCCAGATGTGACTATTTACCAACAATGATGAACATTGATTTACTTTAACAACTAACAGTGGACATTTTCTACACTTTCTTTAAGAAACACAAGTCTTTTGTGACTGCAGACTGAATTTAGTTCAAGAAACATGAAAATATGAACAAAAGGACATTAGCAACTTTATGGATGTAATTTATGTTTGTACATAAATCAGCTTCAATTGTTAATTAAAGATATAAGATCTATAACAGTAACAAAGTCAGTTAACTGACCTCAGCGTCTCCAGTCTACAGTGTGGACTCTCCAGAAAACCACACAGCTGCTTCACTCCTGAATCCTGCAGCTCGTAGTTTCCACCCAGATCCAGCTCTCTCAGATGGGAGGGGTTGGACTTCAGAGCTGAGACCAGAGAAGCACAGTTGATCTCTGACAAACTGCAGCCCCTCAATCTAAATGAAGAATAAATTATGTAAATTTAGAAGACAACATTCCTTCTTGAAATCATTCAATGTTTAATAATGTGTTCAGAGCTGAAGAAGGTTTAGAACGTAGAAGTTTAGAAAATGTAAACTCCAAACACCTGAAGCCAACAGGATGCAGGTTAAAAACTGTAAAATACAAACAGTGAAACAGAGCTCTCATTAATATTAATGACAACGTACTGCTACTTCAATAAAGACGTCGTAACTTCACCTTTTAAACTCTGACAGCTCCAACAGTGGATCCATCTATACAAACTCATGTTGAGCAGCCAAATACAAATAAAAACCACAGAAACTGATTCCAGATTCAACTCAAGATCTCAAAGTTTCTAAACATGTCAAATATGACAGGATGGATTTGGGGAAATGTGAACAAAAGATATTTAAGATAAGACACCTAGAACATATATTTTAGGAATAGTGGAGTCATAAAATCAAAGCATCTTCAGTTTAAACTATTCAGTCAGTATAAGCATCATATAGCTTCATCAAATTTATAGGAAAAACAAATAGTGAATATATTTGTTATTGTCTGATAGCTGAAATAGAGATTATTTATTTATTATTTATTTTAACATGATGAATGTCAAGAGTTGTGATATATGAAGGTTTTAGATGTGTAGCTCAATATTGCTCTGCCACAGTCAATGGACTAAACCACTGAAGAAGAAAATGTACTTTAGCATTAAGATACTCAGTGTGGATCAGTATAATATCAGCCTTTTGTCTGCAGTTTATTGTCACCACAACTTTCACATCATATTAATCTCTGTACACAAGTAAAAAATGATGTCTGACCTCAGAGTCTCCAGTCTACAGTGTGGACTCTCCAGAAAACCACACAATAGCTTCACTCCTGAATCCTGCAGCTTGTTTCCACTCAGATCCAGCTCTCTCAGATGAGAGGGGTTAGACTTCAGAGCTGAGGCCAGAGAAGCACAGCTGATCTCTGACAAACTGCACCAACTCAATCTGAATAAAGAATAAATGATGAAGATAAAAATCACTTAATAATCCAATCAGGTTTTTTCAGGTTTTAAATGTGTAGCTCAACATTACTATGTCCTAATCAATGATCTTTTCCCTAAAATGAGTAGAGTGACTTTGTCATTGTGTTATTGTGGATCATCATAATGTCAGCCTTCTACAGACATCATCCAAATGTCACCATAACATTCATACACCTATTCGTGTCAACACACATCAATAACATGCTGCTGATCTCTGTGTTCATCTATGTGTGTGTACTGAAGGATCAATATCAATGATCAGACATTATTTGTGGAATACGTTGAAACAAACAGAAACCAGAGAAATATTTCTACTTCGTGAATTAAACTTGATCAATTCAGAACAAATATTCAGGGTTCCTACACATTTTACGTTTCAAAGTTCCAGACTTTTCCAGACTTCTCTGTAGATTTTTCAGACCATATTTCACTTTGTGAATCGGGGTTCAGACTCCCCCCCCCACCACCACCACCAACCCCGGAATTGTTAATTTTACCACTGATTTAGTTTTAGTGGTGTAAAGAGAATGTGATGATGATGAAGACCTTCAAGACTCTTCATCGTGGATGACACCTCCTCAGTTTGTATCAGCACGTCACCACTGAATCAAAACCAGACCGGCCAGCTGGAACACTGATCACAGTTCATCACGTTCATGGTGTAAATGACTGAGCCAATCAGATTTCAGACAAAACGAGGATCAGGCCAAATTAGGAGGGGCCGCTCGTCCCCCCCTCAATATGTAAAGTATTAGATTGTCCCAGTCTGACAGGCAGCGTTCTGCTCTGTGCCGCCTGCCTGCAGTTACCGGTTACTTTTTATTATTATATTATTATTGTTATGTTGCTCATGATGAATAGTTGGCCCACATTTGGCTGCCAAAGTGCTGCCCTAGGCAGTTGCCTAGTTGGCCTCTATGGAGGCGCCGGCCCTGGCTGTGACGTACAGGCGTAGAGGCAGCTCTGTAGGAGTGCGCGTTCAGTCAGAGCCTACTTCCTGTGTTGCTTTCAACGACATCAAGCTCGCTCTGGCCTGCGCTCTCTCACACAGTAGTAAACATTGTGGCTGCACCGGCTGCTCCAAACGCCGTGAAAAACACTCTGCTTGTATAATCCATTTATTTAAGAAATTCTAAATTTTATATCTTAGAATGCAGAATAGGAGCAACAGTCTGGAAACAGAAATGTTTTTCCATTCTCTCTTTTCTTTTTTCCATACTCATCCAGACCTGGAAATTACTAAAATCAAATTCCATACTTCTCCATACTGCGTAGGAACCCTGAATATTAGTTCAGAGGATCTTCTGTATCCAGATGTGACCATTTACCAACAATGATAAACATTAATTTACTTTAACAACTAACAGTGGACATTTTCTACACTTTCTTTAAGAAACACAAGTCTTTTGTGACTGCAGACTGAATTTAGTTCAAGAAACATGAAAATATGAAGAAAAGGACTTTAACAACTTTATGGATGTAAGTTATGTTTGTACATAAATCAGGTTCAATTGTTAATTAAACATATAAGATCTATAACGGTAAAAGAGAGTCAGTGAACTGACCTCAGAGTCTCCAGTCTACAGTGTGGGCTCTTCACAAGATCAGACAGCAGCTTCACTCCTGAATCCTGCAGCTTGTTTCCACTCAGCTCCAGCTGTCTCAGATGGGAGGGGTTGGACTTCAGAGCTGAGGCCAGAGAAGCACAGCTGATCTCTGACAACCTGCAATAACTCAGTCTGAATAAAGAATAAATGATGAAGATAAAAATCACTTTATAATCCAATCAGACGTGTTCAGGTTTTAAATGTGTAGCTCAACATTACTATGTCCTAATCAATGATCTTTTCCTTAAAATGAGTAGAGTGACTTTGTCATTGTGTTATTGTGGATCATCATAATGTCAGCCTTCTATAGACATCATCCAAATGTCACCACAACATTCATACACCTATTCATGTCAACACACATCAATAACATGCTGCTGATCTCAGTCAAGTCTAGAATTAGAGGATCAATATCAAATCAGACTTGCTGGACTTCATTACTTCATTTATTACATGGCCTTCTTCTCACTGTATCTGGTAGCTTAGCAGGTTTATGTCATTTACAGAAAAGGTCCACATTTGTTCAAGTGTGTCTATAAACAACAGCCACATGTCATATGTACATTAAAAGAGTTATTGGTGGCAGTAACCATTCCTCCTGTGAAGTGGTCACTTCCTCACACAACTACACTGTAAGAAATTACTTCATAAGTTCAACTGAAACTAACATAAAGATTCAGCAGTCTGAGTCAGACAAATCAAGTGAGTGTTTACTAGGGCTGGGACGACAGCACTTTCTGTTCCCTCATCTGGAAGTCAATGGGTTTTTAGATAGATGCCTGAAATAAGGTCTGTGGTTAAAGGTCCAATGTGTAGGATCTGGCGGTATCTAGCGGTGAGGTGAGAAGATTACAACCAACTGAAGCCTCTCTGGTGTGCAAAGCGTGTTGGAGAGCTACGGTGGCCGACGCGAAAACGTGAATGTCCCTCTCAAGAGCCATCTGGAGAAGGGCCAGTGCATAGAGAGTGTGTGTACAAACTACATGAGCTACAGTCAGTGAACTGACCTCAGAGTCTCCAGTCTACAGTTTGGACTCTCGAGTCCAGCAGACAGCTTCACTCCTGAATCCTTCAGGTTGTTGTTGTTACTCAGGTCCAGCTCTCTCAGATGGGAGGGGTTGGACTTCAGAGCTGAGGCCACAACTGCACAGTGAGTATCTGAGAGTCCACAGTCAGAAAGTCTGTCATGACACAAAAATTACAAAATATGTTATTATGAAAGAGGACAGTTTATATTTACTTCATGCATTTGATGACTAAACAGTTTGATATTTACTTCTTCGATTAACATTTGCTCCTCACATCAGTGGTTCAGCTAATCTTATCTCACTGTTTGACATGAAACAATAATTCTCATCACTCTCTCTCAAACCTGCAGACTTTTAATCTTTGTTTTTCTTTAATCTTGCAGATGAAGAGGGAGAAAATGTAGTTACATTGAGGCTTCCATAATGTCAAGTCTGTCAGTGTGATCTGATCCCAGGTCTGTCTCCACAAAGTTAGCATGAGGCAGTTGATAAAGATGACCTCTCTTTGCTAGCTACCTGCTGCTGTCAGGTACACGTCCATAAATGGGAAAATTCAGTGACTGCTGCCAAACGGTGGAGAAATTAAACAAATCGCATAATAATATTAGACCTGTACATAATTAAACATACATATAATTAGATATTTTGATGACTGCATGGTGTTTTGTCATTAACACTCTTTTCTGAGCATCAAACGTATTCAGCTCACGAACAATTAATGAACCAATAAGGTTGCATTGTTTTCATCATAATATCATCAGAAAGATGTTATCAGTGTATCAGCATTAAAAACATAACATTGATCTTTGGTGTGTATAAGATCTCTTAAAACCATTCTTCTGATATATATTCAACAGACCGCTGTTATTGTTGGAAGCTGTGTATTTCCTGCTACTACTCTTCTCTATATCAACAAGAGAGAGAAACACCGGATTTTCCTTCTGTGAGTAACAAAATAAAAGGAAAGACTTAAAAACAAGATGATGGAACACAACTTGACTTCATGAGCAATAAAATGCACCATTGCTCGATTCAACACACTCAGGGGTTTTACAACGACACTGTTTGTCTCGTATGACCAGTAGTTTATGGTGGCTAATGCTAGAGTTGGGTCGATTTTTGGTTTTGCCGGTCCGGTCCGGTCTACAAGCTTAAACCGGTTTGATTTCATGCTAACCGGCGGAACCAACATTTGTCATTATGACACGTTCTGGCAAATTAAAAAGTATCCTACATCAACAACCTGTGCCGACAGAGTCATAGTGCTAAATCCAGCCTGTATTGCATTACTAATAAGCAATATGACAACGTGATTAACGTAATACTATGATATTATGTTGGTTTATAAACGAGAAGAGGTTTGCTTACGAGGAAGTTCATGTGTTTTTTGGGGTGACGAGACATGGCAGAGCTGGTCTCCAAGAAAACTAAAACTGCGGCAACATGGCAACATTTTGGATTTGAAGCCAATGAAAGAGATGAGCCCAATAAAACACGAGGTAAGGTGTAATGTGGTGCCGCTTCTTCTTCTTTAGTGTTTATTGACGGTGCAAACCAGCTTAGAGCTGCATTACTGCCACCTAGTGGACTGGAGTCACTGCACTCTCATTCATGGGCTCTCTGCGGCTGCTGAGTCTAGTACGACACCTAGAGGTAAAATTCGGTACACCCAGTCCGGTCCGGTGTTTGGCTTAATATCAAACCGGTATGAAAAATTCTACACCAGCACAACCCAAGCTAATGCTAATGTTAAAACTTTAGATCGATGTTGTTCTGCAACTGACATTACTGAATCAGTTCACTGACTTGATGAATATTCTCCACTTGTGCTACCAAATCACTTTTACACAATAATACATCCAACATGAGAGGACCAAGAAGTAGTGCTGCACCAAGGGCTTGTCAATAATACATGCAGGGTCTGTGTGCGTTTTGATAGTTTGTTTATCTGTCTGTATGTCCTTCGCATAGCTTGATAACCGCTCCAATCGACTTCACACCTGGTGGGTGTATTGCAGGGGACCCAAGGACGTGCATTGTCAAATTTGGTGCAATGTGGACGCGTGACACGTTCAATATTATTAAACTATGAATAAACGAGCGACCAGCGCTCTGTGCAGCAGTGGGGTCGGGGCTTCAGGACTCTGCAGACTGAGTCCAGCATGTCGTCCACAGCAGGCAGACCGCGGCTCAATTACTGCAGTTCACTTTACAGCCAAACTCTTCTATTGTATTTCACCGGTGTGACCGTGAGTAAGCTTTGTGTTATTCCCCCGTGAGTAAGACAGTATTTCTCCGGTGTCAGACTTGATACTAACAAATAACACTAATAACGTTACCTCCAGGAAAATACACTCGATAATTAAATCCATGCTCTACATTATAACCGTGGTGGTTGTGTCAAAGCAAGCAACTAATACACCTATTTGGAAATTACCTCCGCTAAGTGTATTTCACCAATGTTTCTGACTGCGAGTAACAGCTACCGGGGTCTGTTTCCTCCTGTGAAACAGAGTGTATTTCACCGGTGTTCCTAAGCGTGAGTAGCCGTGATTTGGGTGTGTGACGCAACTTTGTCACGGCAGGTGTATTGCTCAGGACCCAAAGAAGCGGTTCTCGAGAAAGCTGCAAGCAGCAACACCACAAGCCAAGCATTTGGCCTGCTCTGAACAGACACTGCACTGTCTGGATTAAATTAGAAGAAGCAGAAACAAGAAATCGACTCGCATCCCTCCCCTCGTCCTCCCTGCCGCCGGGAGGCTGCTTCGCCGGGATTAGAGTGTGCGGCAGCTCCAGGAGATGTACCCCCAGTTAGCAGTCAGCTCAAATTCAGCCAGTGCAAACTCCAGCACCAGGACTCTGATCCCAGGACCGCCCCGACTCCCCGCCAGATCAGCAAACGTTCTGGTGCTGCCGTTACACCGGTTAGACCCAGCGCTCCACCAGCCAGCTGATCTTTTGTTTTTTTCATTTGTTTTACCAGGTTCACATGTTGTCTCCATCACCCAAAGAGATAAATAAGAAAAAAATGTAAAATGTAACAAATATTAGAAATAAATAGAATAAATGTGTTCTTTAACTTGACAGCTAGAAACACAAACTACTGAAACATTTTTAACTCATCATTTGAAACAGCTCAAGACAAAATACAAAATACAACTGACATATTTATGTAATAAACACGTGGAACAATTATAAGAATATTATATTTTAAGAATAATTTATAGTGTGTATATTTGAAGAATTAATCTACACTGATTTATAAAGTTAATCACATCTGGACTTACCGAGCTTTTCTGCAGTTCCTCACAGCTGGAATCAGTCTCCATCGTCCCTCCTGTGATGTGTTGTACTTCTTCAGGTCCAACTCATCCAGAACCTCCTCTGACATCTGCAGCATGTAGGCCAGAGCTGAGCAGTGGATCTCAGAGAGTTTCTTCTCTGATCTGTTCTTTGACTTCAGGAACTTTTGGATCTCCTGATGTACCGAGTGGTCGTTCATCTCCGTCAGACAGTGGAAGATGTTGATGCTTCTGTCAGGAGAGATATTATCTCCGTTCATCTCCTTCAGGTTGTTGATGGCTCTCTGGATGCTTCCTGAACTGCTCTTTGTCCGACTTAGCAGACCTCTTAAGAGTTTCTGATTGGACTTCAGAGAGAGGCCATGAAGGAAGCGAACAAACAGGTCCAGGTGGCCATTTTTACTTTCAAGGGATTTCTCCATGGCTCTCCTCAGGAAGACATCCAAAGATGGGCCACGACTATCATTGCTTCCAAAATGCTTAGAGATGTTCTTGAGTGAAGACTTTGGGTCTGACTCTCTGTGCTTGTAGTCTTCTCCCAGGAAGTCCTCCAGTACCTCTGTGTTGCTGTTTGTGTAACAGTGGAACATGTAGACTGCAGCCAGAAACTCCTGAATGCTCAGATGAACAAAGCAGTAGACAGTTTCCTGGAAGATCACACACTCTCTTTTGAAGATCTCTGTACAAACTCCTGAGTACACCGAGGCCTCTGTGACATCAAGACCACACCGCTCCAGGTCTTCTTGGTAGAACATGATGTTTCCTTTCTCCAGATGTTCAAACGCCAGCTTCCCCAGCTTCAGAAGAACTTCGCTGTCAGCCTCCGTCAGCTCCTGTGGACTCGTCTCATATCCCTCACCGTACTTCTGCTTCTTCCTCTTTGTCTGAACCAACAGGAAGTGTGAGTACATGTCAGTCAGGGTCTTGGGCAGCTCTCCTCTCTGG
>CAKALU010063508.1:2008-13170 GCA_916700995.1 Hozukius guyotensis | reverse complement strand
CGGTGATCCCAGCTGGACATCAGATGAGTGGCGGTCCTTAATGTGGCCACGACGCATTCACTACACACTGCTAAAAGAATGTGGTCATATGTGGTGAATAGACAGACAGACACGGGCGCTTGTCAGCATGGAAACGGCCTCTGTGCTCTACTGGATCCTGTCGGTACAACTGTATTTTATTAAAATATATCTTGTTTATGGGGCGCCTGGTTAGCTCAGTCGGTAGAGCGGGCGCCCATGTAACAGGCCTCAGTCCTGACCGCGGTGGCCCGGGTTCGAATCCGGCCTGTGGCCCTTTCCGCATCCACTCTCTCTCTCTCTCCCCCCTTTCCAAGACTCTATCCACTGTCAATAAAAATGGTAAAATGCCCCCAAAAAATAACTTTAAAAAAAAAAAAATATATATATATCTTGTTTATAGGCTACATATCTACAAACTATCAGACTAGGAACAGGAAGTGCATTATTATTATACTGTCGGAGATGTGTCCGTGTTTTTGTTCCGCTGCTTTGCCCGGAGCCGACACCGGACCGCCCGCCTGTTCTCTGTCCTCCCCGGCTCTCTGAAGCGCTGTACCCCTACAGGCTGTTGTCTGGCAAAAGCAGCGTTGCCGGCAGCGCGGAGGTCGCCGGGGACCGCCGGGACAATAACCTTTTATTTTGATGTTAATATAATGTACCAGAATTCACAAATATGTAGGATATTACTACTGACATTCCTGTAATATTACGTCACAATGGCTGCTGTATTAGCCGTGTATTTACTACGTGTTTATTTACATATGGAGCGGGGAAGTGAGATCGGATCACAAGCGGTCACTGAAGACGCATTCTAATAGCAGGTGTGATCAGACGTACTTAGAGCTGTCCACTTGTGATCCGATCACTGAGGACACATGTTAATACCAGGTCTGAACAGGGCCTTTGAAAAGACTTTTAAAAGACTGAAGACCTCTCACATCTTAAGACAACGTGTCTTAACTCTCAGAGTTTTTAGTCAGACATTAGTCAGGCAGATATTGTGCAAAGGAGATTTTGCAGGGTCACTATTTACAAGACGCCAACTAGATTCCTTTAGATTATGTCACATCCTGCTCTTTGTGGGAATTAAGAAAGACTGTTGAGAAAGAAGTGGGCAGAAATTGCTGCAGCCTTCAAAATCCCCATAGAGTAGGCTTATAGCTAGCTAGCACCCACTGTCCCGAATGGGGCTACTTGCCAGCCAAAGTTAGATACTGGAATGTTTTCTATTAGCGTACGAGCTAAATGTATGTTTCAGCTGGAGATTGCTGGCTTCAATCATATACATCAACACACACACGCGTGTATATATGAGAGAAAGAAAGAGAGCGTACTGAAAGAGTACTGAAGCCACAACTCCACCAGTTCCTCCACGTTTACTTTCTACCCCGTTTTCTGCTTCCTGTTTGGTGCTGCAGAGAGCGCTCCTATTGGTTGTTGACAACGTTTGCGTCATTGAACTTACGATAATATTTAACTTGTCTGATTTTATCGGAACATCAAGATGCCTGAAAAGTCGTTTGGTGTGAGGTCGGCATTAGCTGCGTCATTCTCATCCTTCAAGAATGTTTTGATTTTTGACATTTAAATGTGTTGTTTTCAACGCTTTCTCTGCTTTTAAAGTTTCATGGATCAAATGGCAGCAGAGAGACACAGTTAGAAACCAGCTGGTGAATATAGCGGTGCATTTAGCAGCTAAAGAGACAGATGTTTCACTCAGAAGGTGGTGGAGACCAAACCAGAGATAAAAAGGGGAGTGAATATTGGACTTAAACTTAATCTTGTGGACAATAATGCCGGGTTACGATGGTCACTGTGTCAGATTAGACGATTATAGAGTCATAGAGTCTTGCTGTGACTCGGCCGAGAGACATCACAATCAATCATCGCTAGCTTGTGAAAGACAGCTAGGGATGATTAAGTGGGGATCCTTCAGGGCGATGCAAGGTCTGTCAGGGTTTATTTCACAACAATGACCTGCTAGTTGTACATTATCCTGCTTCTTACATGGCTACTTACTTAACAAAAACGGTCCGCCAGAGTCCGAGATCAGAACTGCACCTCTAGCAACATAGCTATAAAGAGCTAACAGACCGTAGAACGCTGTGATTGACCAATCAGAATCGAGTATTCAACAAAGCTGTGTAATAACATAATATATTTCTCTCGTTATGCAGACGACACACAGCTATACATATCAGTAGAAACCAACGACTCCTCCATCTCTACTGTCCTTGTCTTGTCCAATCATGTCTCATGTTTGTCAACAAACAAACAAAAATCAGTAATTACTGTGATTATGAATTATATGGTAAAAAAGTTAATCTTCTTCCTCTTCACCTGATGTTTTTTGCAGATGCTGTGGACTGTGTTTTCATGGAGAGCTGCATCTTACCGTGCAGTTTTCAGCATGGCGATGATGTGGTCATCCACTGGATTAAGCTGAATGCTGGAGACAATCCGGCCCACTCCTACTACCACAACCAAGAGCAGTTCAGCAGCCAGGACCAGCGCTTCAGAGGCAGGACGGCGCTGTTCACGGACCAGATCTCCAAAGGAAACGCATCGCTCCGGCTGACAAGGGTGGAGGTTCAGGACCAGGGCAGATACAAGTGCTACACCAGCACCATCATCGGCAACTATGATTCATTCATCGACCTAAACGTGGACGGTATAAGAAACACACAGTAAATACAGGAAAATATCAATAAATCATTTAGCTAAAATGTCCAGTTATCACTCCAGAACTTTCGGAACTGAGAGAATCAAAAGTCAGATTGCATGAACATGTGGTAGCTTATATGACATTATTTAGACAATACTTTATAACCTACATGGTACACAGCTAGTGCTAACGTGGTAGTTATGCATCACCTATACTGCAAGTTCTTCTTTCATAACATCTTTGTAATTCTTATTACGGAAAAAGTGTGTGTGAACGCACACTTAAGTGCTTAAAGCTGCACACACTTAAACTTTTTTCCTAAAGTTCACTGAACTTGAGTTTCACAAAACCTACTGAGCCGAGAACACATTTTTTAAAGCAGCAGGTACAGCATGTTTGTAATTTGGACTTGTGAACATGTTGTACAGAGTAAAGGCAGGATATGTGTTGTCGAATTGTACACTTTGTTTTCTGGTGTCGCAGTGTGTTGAGCTCTCTCAGCTACAAACATCCGACTGATAACGTTTCACTCCCTGGAAGAGGAGCCTGATAGTCATTCAAGGCCGTGAGAATAAGGTTAGCCAGTAGATAATCACACCTGCACAGTCAACCTGATCTCACAGTTGCTGACGGCAACAACAACAAAAAAGAAACACAATAGAAGCTAGTGTTGTCTGTGGTGAAGAAGTTTGAAGAAAGTAACGTCTTAAAGAGAAAGTTATGATTCTCTTACAAATTTAACTGTAACTGTGTGCAAATAAACTTTACTAAACATTTTTGTTTATATTTTCTAGATTGTTTTTATATTCCTGTTGCTAAAACAAATCAGACCTTTAAGAACAAAAAAAGACACCATAAATTGTTTGGAAGAACGGAGGTAATGAGCACGAGCAGCGATAGCCACCATGGAAAAAACACACAGGTTTATTATTATTATTATAAGCATAGAAACTAATCTTTGTACCCAATATAAAGTAATAAAAAAAAAATCGGTGTGTGTGATCTGTATTGATACGTCAGCCTGGCAGGCTGAAGTGCAGATGCTGGATAATTACTGCACTGCATTCGGTTAAAAAATGATGCTGTTTTTTGGCTGAATATAGCTATAATATATATATATATTAGGGCTGTCAAAGTTAACGCGATAACGCATATTCATTTTAACGCCACTAATTTCTTTAACGCATTAACACAACTTGCAATTTTTAGTTTGTACTGGGCTCAGTTTTAAAGCTAGAGTTAAAATACTGGTATCATATGACACGAGAAAACCTAAAGAATCCATTGGTACCAACCATGTCATACTAGCTTGTCGGGAAGGAGGCTAAATAACGCTCCAAAATTGAGCTACATTTTGGCGAGGAAAAACAGTCATGGCCATTTTCAAAAGGGGTCCCTTGACCTCTGACCTCCAGATGTGTGAATGTAAATGGGTTCTATGGGTACCCACGAGTCTCCCCTTTACAGACATGCCCACTTTATGATAATCACATGTAGTTTGGGGCAAGTCATAGTCAAGTCAGCACACTGACACACTGACAGCTGTTGTTGCCTGTTGGGCTGCAGTTTGCCATGTTATGATTGGAGCATATTGTTTTATGCTAAATGCAGTACCTGTGAGGGTTTCTGGATCAATATCTGTCATTGTTTTGTGTTGTTAATTGATTTACAATAATACATATATACATACATTTACATAAAGCGGCATATTTGTCCACTCCCATGTTGATAAGAGGATCAAATACTTGACAAATCTCCCTTTAAGGTACATTTTAATAATGCGATTAATCACATATTAATTATGGACAATCATGCGATCCATCGCGATTAAATATTTGATATCGATTGACAGCCCTAATTTATATATAAGATACAACCAATGCAAAAGTCTGCGAACATACAGAGATGGCCATTTAGCAGCAGCATACAGAGTACAGTGGTGTACAAGATTTCCACAGCCAGTAATAAAACGTAAAGCACAATGGTATACAGTATCCAGTTTCTTTAGGCACTGGCTCCAAGGCTCCTGGAGGCATAATAAGTGCAAAGAAGGGAAGGAGTTATTATATGTTAGGGTACAACACAGCAACGAGCATCAAAGATAATCAGGTCTCCCACATCAACACATTATTTTTCTTTCTTTTCTTTGCAGCTCCGGTCCGTGAAGTCGACATTCAGCAGGTAGAAAACAGGATGACCTGCAGCTCAGAGGGGATCTACCCTGAGCCTGAGCTCACCTGGTCCACCAACCCTCCATCCACCGTGACCCCCCAGAACAAAACCACAGTCCAGCAGAATGAACAGCAGCTCTACAACATCAGTAGTTCTCTGATAGTTTCAGCTTCTGATCTGGACTACAGCTGCACCGTCAGCACTCGCTCAAACAAGAGGAGAACCACTTTGTTTAAACCCGGTAAGTGTTTCTAAGAAGACCGATTGAATCTGGTTTCAGATTCTGATAAGAAATATTTGATCACTTCTTCTTTTGTATCATTTCAGCTTCTATCAATGGTTCACAGACTGAAACAACGATCCCCTGCACGTCCTCAAACACTCCACTGACAAGCCTCATCTGGAGGTTCAAACACAGTCACATCATCCTGAAAAAGACCGGAGCCGACGTCCCCTACACAGTCTCAGAGGGGTGGACTCAGCAGGTGAAGAGTGTGTCTGAGTCAGGAAGCCTCACGCTACGGGACTTAACATCAAATCAAGAGGGGATATACAGCTGTGAGCTCAGTGATGCTGAGGAGACATACATAACCAACACTACTCTGAGGATAGAGAAACATCAAGGTGAGGTAGCAGGAGGTGGGAACTTTCAAGAACTGTTATCATCTGTAATATCTGTATGTGTGAATACTTGGAGTGTGTATTAAACCAGACAGTTTGGAAACAGTTTCTCAGTTACTCACTGAGCTGCTGAGGAGCGTCATGAAATCATGAAATCATGAAATCATGAATCCCAGACAGGGTTCACTTCACACTCCTGCAAAACCTGCAAAATACAAACATGAGAAAATATTAAAATAACACCCAACAGTGGCTAAATCGTTTAAAACGCCAACATGTTTCGACCACTGTTGGTCTTCGTCAGGGCTTAGAAACTTTTTGGGGGCTTAAACCAACTTTTCTTGGTTGTTAAAGCTGAAGTAGGCGAGATTGGAGCAAATATAATAAAAAAAAGTTATTTTTATAAAACGGTCGCTATATCATGACAGTAGGACATGAAACAGGTAACCTGAAAAAAAATCATGTTCCTCTGAGTCCTCCGGTGCTCCTAACGGCATCTGCAAGATTTCACAGACCGGAGGAAAACAAGCAGTCAGAGCTGATCTGAGGTCTGCTGTCCAGCTGCCATCTGTGAGAGCCGGCTGTCAATCACTCTGAACTCCGACCAAACGGTCAAACTAGGCAGCGCTGATCAAATATGAATCAGTATTGTGTTATGTTAATGCCTATTTCTCTCCTCAGATGTTTTCAGAATCATCTTGTAGTGCACGGTTTAGCTGTAAAATGAGAACGTTTGTGACGCCGCCGCCGCCGCCGCCATTGTGAAATCTGGTGAAGGAACGCCAAGTTCTGGTCACATGACCGGAGCACATGCAGCCAATAGGAACGCTCTCTCAATGAAATGACCTGTGATTGGTCAAAGTCTCCCGTCACGGGCTAGATTTTTGCCATGAGGAGGAGCAGAAGTCTAGTTTTCTCTCAGAACACTTGAATTACAAAATGATGAAAGGTTATTATGGGATTTTGGCCCAATGATGCAAAAAATATACTGACTACTGCCACTTTAAGGTACATTTTAAACAGATAAAAAATGTGTGATTAATCGCGATTAAATATTTGAATCAAGTGACAGCTCTAATTTAAATAAGCAAATGAGACAATATCTAATGCTGACTTTGGGTGAAAGGAGAAATCTACAGACGCAAATAGACAAAATGTAGTAAAATAAACATCTGAATGTGTATTTTGGATGTTTTCTTTCTTCTAGTCTAAAAGAAGACTGATGTTATAGCCCAAATCTCTAAAATGATCAGTTCATGTAAAGCTATGCTTTGGGAGGGGAGAAATCAGGGATTTTAATTATTTAAAGCAACTTTTTCTTTATGTTCTGTCTGGATAAAAAAAATGTTTACTGTGTTTCAGATGCATTATTGAGGATAGGAGGGATGATTTATTTAAGGAGGAAATGAAACGTCGGCTGTATCGGTAATAGTAGCCGTCCCTCTGGTGTCCACAGGGAACCGGTCTGTACTCAAGGACAGCTGCAGCGACATGGGGGTCAACCAGAGAGGCCAAACAAAAAACTAAACCGATGCTATGTTACGCTCTTTCCTGCCTCTCTGACAGACGCTGCCAGCAGCGATCACTGGTTTTCTACCTGTCACCAGTGCAGCATGCAGCAGTTTGTTCCCCAACAGTCACAAGATATAAATCCACTGTGCTGTCATCTAAACATTAAACACAGGTTCTCACCTTCTTCATCGCTGCATGATGTGTAAATGGAGCAGATGCTATCTTACATTGTTGTGGGTAAAAACAAGCTTCGGTCACATGAGACCGAGCAGATTCACAGAACTCCTCCTCGATTATGTGCATTATTTACTGCATTACATGTAAAGTAGGTTAGTTACAACCACCATGCACAAATTTAGAATTGCAGCCCTCCAAGAAGAAGCCTTTATATTTCATTGAGTCCTTGTGTGTGTAAACATGAAAGAGTGTTGACGGAGCGGGAAAATTATTACAGACTACAAAGCGCTCCAGATTAGAAGCGAGAGGAGTTAATACATGCATCGTCTGCTCAAGGGCACCGAGAGTCTTTCAGCTGGATTGTGTATACGTGAGGGAATTAAAAAGGAGTATTACACGATGTTACATTAACGTTTGATTCATTGATTTGACTCTGTTTTACAGGTGTGTGCCATCATGAGCCTCCTGCCCTCCGGCTCCGTAGCAGATCTGACGTGTGAAGCTCTGCTCATGCTATCAGGAAATGTCTCATGTAAGTCCCGTGTTTACAACAACAGCAACTCTTACAGGCTTTTAAAAAGGCAGATGTTACTACACTCGTGATTGAATTGATTTTTCTGTTTAACGTCCGTGCCTAATCACAACTCTGTCCTTGTGTTTATTAGCTAAATCTTATCGAATCCGTCTCCACGTGGACCTCACAAGTACAGTAATAGTTGGTTATTAAACACTGTTAACCGCAGCACACACCCAGAGAACATACCAACATGCACAGGAATCTTGTCTTCTTGTTATTTGCCTCCAGGTTTAATACTCGTAAAGATGTCCCAGGTAGCTCAGTAGTAACAATGAGCTGTGTTATTATCACATAGCTGTGTAATGACTGGGTGAACTTCAGTACGTAATGAGTGTCAGCGAGTGTCAAGGGCTGCAACTTAATGACTAATCAGTTAGTCATTTAATCTATGAAATGTCAAAGATGACGTAAAAAAAACTGCACATCACAGTTTTACAGAGCCTAAGGAGCTGAGTTCATGGTCTTGTTTTGTCCGACCAACAGTTCAAAACACAAAAATATTCAGTTTACAATCATATAAAAGAGAGAAAAGACTGTTAAGTTTTTGCTTTGTGAAATGACTGAAATGATAAATCAACCCAGCCGGCAGAAAAAATGTTGGCATTGTACGTTTCTGCAAACCACGAGACACGTTTAATGTTGACGTTTCTGAACCAAAAATACGCTTCATATCAGCCTCGTATCACGTTTGCAGAAACGCACAATGCCACGTGGTTAATGTTGTGAAACGATCTGTTTAGGCAACAAAACAACTTGGTTAAGGTTAGAGAAAAGATCATGGCTTGTGTTCTTTAAAATAATAACGGCGCAACGTAACAGCGCAACGTAACAGCGCAACGTAACGGCACGGCACGGCACAACGTAACGGCACGGCACAACGTAACGGCACAACGCAACGGCACAACGCAACGGCACAACGCAACGGCACAACGTAACGGCACAACGTAACGGCACAACGTAACGGATAAATGGATTATTTAAATAGCTGTAATAGTAGTAATAGTTTCTCATGATCGACCAAAAACAAATATAAAAACTTAAATAGAAGTTGTTTCAGCTTGTTTACTTTCCTCTTCAGATATTTCAGAGGAGAGGAGACAAAGTTCTTTATTTAACTCTGCTGCATCGAACCGTTTGGCACATTTTGTACATCAGGACTGAAGCTCAGGTATCATATTGCCACCGATGAAATGATACCCAGCCCAAGTGATGCCTGAGGTATGATGGGAGTTACAAATCCTCCAACATGAACCACTAAAAGGTTGTTTGTCACTGACTTCAAATGAGCCGTGAGGACATAAAACCACAACAGTACTCCATCTATTTAACACTGATAAATGGTAAATGGACTGTATTTACTTACCGGGCAAAGCGCTTTACAGTTTGTCTCTCATCCATCCATTCACACACCGATGGTGGCGAAGCCGCCATGCAAGGCGCTGGCCTGCCCATCGGGAGATACTTGGTATTCAGTGTCTCACTCTGACAGGAGGAGCCGGTGATCGCACCGCCAACCCTGTGATTAAAGGACGACCCGTCCTAACTCCTGAGCCACAGCCGCCACATTGTACTTACAGTTACTCCTTACAGTTTCCAGTTTCATATGACGCCAGTATTTTCACTCTAGCTTTAAAGCTGAGTCTGAAATATCGATCTCGTAGAGTTATTATCGCGTTAACATTGACAGCCCTAAAATAAATAAATTAATAATACATGTTTTACTTTATTACTTGTTACATTACTTTTATAACTGTAACAATGTTGCTTTTAAACACAACTCCACATCCTCCTCATTCAAATGTCACATATTCTGCAGGCCCGTGCGTGCCTCTTAGTGCATGTTAGTGCACGTGAGCTATATGCAGAGAGACCAGTATTTCTATTGTAAAGTGGAAATGGGCGTAACAATCCATTTTTAGTTTTTATTACACTTCTAATTTTAGGATATTAAAGTGTTACTATAAGTGTTCTTCAATAAACTATTATAATATTTATGAACAAGTTGCCAATTCGCTTATTATATGCGACTTTGGGCTTCTTTTCCTGAAAAGTCACTTACAAATATTGGTAGTCGCGGGTTGCGTTTTTTCGCAGGCAGTTTGCCGTAATTGTAAGTGTGATATACGAGCACATCATGCCGATCTGGTTCAACATGTTAAAAAAAATGACTAGCTAAAAATTGATGCAAAAATTAAATAAAATGTTCTGCAAAAATGTAATAAAATGTTCTACTACTTTGAGTTAAGTTGACAAAAAAAATGTAAAGTTACAAGATAAAAATGGATGCAAAAATGCAATGCAATGCAATGCAAGAATGAACTAAGATGCATGCCTCTTGCTCTCATATTGTGGTAGGTAAGGTCGCTTGTTTGGGGCGTTTTTGGCGGGAGAGTTGCTTCTTTTGGGCTCGTTTAGTTGCTTGTTTCTCTCTCAAGATCTGGCAACACTGATAGCGAACGAGAGTAGATGAAGTGACCAACCTGTAAAAGCCACACCAAGCTTCATGCTGCAGTACTACAGTGAGAAAAGGTCGGTTTAAAATGCAATCCACATGTTTCCATTAACGTGGTTGGAGCAGTGTAATGTGGCTGCAGTGAGTGTTTGGATGAGAGACAGACAGAGAGACAGAGAGACAGACAGAGAGAGTCACAGCAGGTGGATGGATGGAGGCGCTCTGAGCAACTGTTAGCATCGCTGCAGAGAGGAAGTTAACGGTAAAATTGCTTTTTTAATAGCTGCTCCCTCACACCTCCAGCTCCTCCTGCACCAAGATAACACATCTAACACATCCCAACAAGCCTCAACACAAACTGGTATCAAACTCCAGCTAAAGCAGCTAACAAGCCAAATACCAAACTGTCAAAGTAACTTAATTTAGCTAACGTTAATTACTGAATTTCCCTTAACGTTACAGTACTCATAACTGGAAACAGTAGGGTCATTCCTGTTATGCAGCAACATTTAAAGGGACTGTTTGTAACTTCTTACAGGTATAAATCATTGCGGGTAGATGTCCCATGCGCACTCGCGTGTGTCTACGCTGTTCAGACTCAGACTCCAACACAAACTACATGGAAGCACCAAAACCTCTTGGTTGTATCTAGTGAAGCCCGTCTGTTAAACAGTGTTGGCCGCGGACGAAGGACGCGGGGGAGACCGTAGCTTTGGTCTCCAGGACCGGAGTCTCTGCTGTACTCTGCTCCTCTGCCTGCCTTCACTCAGCTCGCTCCACCTCTAGACGTGCATGCGTTCACACTCCACACTGCAGAAGAGTTAGTTTAGCTCTGAGAATATCTAGTGAATGTACAGTGGACGTTTGTGCAGAAATAACTGCTGCAGCTCCTCCAGACCAACAGAGGTTTCCCGTGTCTTGTGAAGTGACGGGGCTCCGCAGAGAGAAACGTTATCGTCTCCGAC
>CAKALU010063506.1:0-50028 GCA_916700995.1 Hozukius guyotensis | reverse complement strand
TTTTGAGTCTCTCCCTGGTTAGTATTTGTCTCTTTGAGTGACATTTTGTCGGTGAAGGCCAGGGGGCCCTGACACTTTGTGCCCCTGGGCCTGTGCCCGGTATGCCCGTTCAGTCATCCATCCATGCCTGAGAGGTCATTAATTACTGTTACACATTGACAAATACATTATGTTGATTTCTATATTGCGGCAGGATGTAGGAGTGTGGGGTTGCATTTGAATAAGTGGTGAGCCTCATTGGGCGAAGACATTGTTCCTGAATCATAGTGTACAAACCTGACTTCATGTCATTCCTGCCCCAGAAACCCTGCTTTCCTTCAACTCCATGTGACATGAAAAATGTTTTTAGTTGTGTGAACCCTTCTAATTACAAACAATTAGAAAATCAGGGGTTGGATTACAGATTTTTTTTTTATCTGTAGGTCTTCGCACACTGTCAGATGTCCACCAGAAAGTCAAGAAAGAGAGTCAAAGCTCACAAACCAGCAGGTTAGTTAAGTAAGAACCTCCATCTCATGACTTTCAACAGCCGGAAGGATAAACATGGTATAAAAGATTACAACTACCAGCCTACTGCCATAAATCCTATAATTCTACCCCTGACTGCTGTTATTCTTCAGGGCTGGGCTCCCATTATGATGGCTAACTATAACAGTAGCTTTATTTCCTACATCAACAGCAGCTAATCATAAAGAGGGCAAAGGTCCAAGCCATCATGACCAGCACTGGTGCTCCTGTGACCATGGAACGATTGTGTAAAGAGAAGAAGAGCAGGGTAAAGAAAGCTACAGAGGCAGCTCAACCCGTACTCTTCTCACACGCTCTGTGGTGACAGCCCTTCAGTTTGTGTTTCTATTTTTAGTGCCCTTCATCTTCATTCCTCCACTGGTCTATTTAGAGTTTTAAAGACAGTGATCTGAAAGGCTATGTCAGGAATTTGCTGTAAAGCGTCAGTGGAATTGTGTTGTGGTTGAGAGGACAAAAGGGCATGTTGTAAAATGTTATCAGGGACATTTCATTGGTGCTTTCTACCTGATATTTACCTTTGCTGCACATGATTACCTCCATTCAATGACTGATTACATGTTCCAGATGACTATTTTCTCTCTGCCAGCTTTCAGTAAATATGGGTTTGTGCCAACAAGGTCTGCATCGACATTTGTACTTTGAAGGGTTGTTGTGCAAAATGTTAGCAAACTGTATTTGTGGTACATGTATATTCTAGTGCTGTGAATCAATTCAAATATTTAATTGCGATTAATCACATTTTTTAATCTGTTCAAAATGTACCTTAAAGGGAGATTTGTCAAGTATTTAATACTCTTATCAACATGCGAGTGGACAAATATGCTTGCTTTATGCAAATGTATGTATATATTTATTATTGGAATTAGATTAACATCACAAAACAATGACAAATATTGTCCAGAAACCCTCACAGGCACTGCATTTAGCATAACAAATATGCTCAAATCATAACATGGCAAACTCAGGCCCAACAGGCAACAACAGCTGTCAGTGTGTCAGTGTGCTGACTTGACTGAATTGCCCCAAACTGCATGTGATTATCATAAAGTGGGCATGTCTGTAAAGGGGAGACTTGTGGGTACCCAAAGAACCCATTTCATTCACATATCTTGAGGTCAGAGGTCAAGGGATCCATTTGAAAATGGCCATGCCAGTTTTTCCTCGCCAAAATTTAGCGTTACTTTGGAGCATTATTTAACCTCCTTCGCGAGCTAGTATGACATGGTTGGTACCAATGGATTCTTTAGGTTTTCTAGTTTTCATATGATATCAGTATCTTCACTCTAGCTTTATAACTGAGCCAGCTACAACCTAAAAATTGCAGGTTGCGTTAGTGCATTGAAGAAATTAGTGGCGTTAAAACGAATTTGCGTTAACGTGTTATCGCGATAACTTTGACAGCCCTAGTGCAGCCAAATACGTACAAACAAATATAAACGCAGAAAACAAACGTACATAAAATAAAATATAACAGCATACGACAGTCATAATAAACACCACAACAAATCTAACGATGAGCCTTCACAAATATATCCATAAATGGATATTCTGGGGCGCATATTCACTAAAAACATGTCAAAAGAAGATCATGAGGACACATGTGAAAGTGTTTTGCCTGTTGATTGCTACACTTTCAAATAGTAAACCAACTGAAATGGTGCCATTAAACCAGTCTGACTTAAACCTAAGACAATTATAGTCCCACTATATTGAGGTGCTTTGGTAAATGGGGCCCAGAGTTTATTCTGCATCTGAGACAAATATCTCAGGCCTCATACTGTAGTATCCAATCTCAGTTTCAATGACACTTTTACCATATGTGACCTCTCCCTATTTTAACCGTCTCTTCTATAAACAAGTCTTACTTGTTGTAACCGTCCTCCTTTTCCAGTTTGACAGCACCCTAGTCCAAAACGCAGCCTTCACCCCAGAGGACGGACGACCAAACCGGATCCAAGACCGCAAAGAGTTCTCGGCCCAAAAGGTGCGACTGCAACCACGCCCATGATTGATATGCGTCAGCAAAGGACAAAAAATTACCTCAATGACTTCTCTAACCTATAGTGTGTGACCTAGTTTATCAAAATATTACACCTAGACACTGAAGATGAAGTACCTGAAAGCCACACTTGAGTAAACGTACTGATATCTAACTAGAAAATGACTTAAGTAGATGTCAAAGTCACCTATTAGACTTACTTGAGTAAAAGTCTTAAAGTATCTGATATTTCCTGTACTTAAGTATCAAAAGTAATTTTCTGATATTAAATGTACTTAAGTATTGAAAGTAAAAGTAAATGCTGATAATAAAAAAGCGAGTCAGAATTTTGAGATTTATGAAGTTTAAGTGGTGGTCACACATGCGCGAAAATAATATTCGCCTCCTGTTCACTTCCATTCTACGCGAGTAAAAGTGCGAAAAACATTTGCTTCCGGTTGCAAAGCAAATCACATCTTTGCATTCAAAATGCAGTTCACTTTGGTGAACTTTCAGTTTGAAAATCGTCTCAGCAGGCGATGGTCTCTCGACTGCATTTGCGCATGTGTGATCGTGCCCTTATTATTCCTCCTAATGTACACCACCTTAAAAATGGAGGCTACATTACACTTGAAGAAACACAAAGTCTTCACAGTTTAAAGGATTTAAAGAGCAAAATCCAGTTTTTCCTTTCCTCATAGTCACATGTAGCATGTAGCATGATCTGATATACAGCCTTCCTAGACTTGAGTGGAAATTGAAACTTACCTACAACTTTGAGAGCACTTTGTTTGCACTTGTTGCCCATCACATGAATGACTTGCAAGCTAGGACCTCTGATTCGTCAACTCTGTTTGCTTGAAATAGTAACGAGTAACGAAGATGCTTAAGGGGAAATGTATCGGAGTAAAAGGGAAAGTTGACAGAAGTATAAAATCTCAAGTAAAGTACAGATATTTCCAAAAAATACGTACCTACTGTAACAGAGTATTATTACGTTGTTACATTAGGCCACTGATCATATTCTGTTTATAAGTATGTTTTGTTCAAGATATAAAGACACAGATAACAATAACTATTAGGTTAAAGTGCTGATTTTCAGCTCGAAAGGTGTCGGAGCTTATTCACATCCATATTTGTTGAACAGTGTAAGAGTCACAGCCCTCACCTTATACCTTATACCTTATACCTTATACATAGTCCCCCAGTTGTACGGCAGTGCAGCAAGACAGCAATCCTACATACAAAGCAACCAGTGAGTTTTAGGTACAATTAGAGCAATGTTCTTGACTGGCCAAGTCAGTCACCTGATCTCCCGTTCAACTGAACACGTTGTAGACCAGACTGAAGGCAAAAATCCCCCAAAATAAGCAAGAGGTGAAGTGTGCTGCAGTACAGGCCTGGCAGAGCATCGAGTGTCTGCTGAGATCTGTGGGTTTTCCACTTTAAGTTACTTTAAAGAATTTGTCATGAAATATTCAATATAATTGCTTTATTTAAGTTTGTTTTGATTTGTCGCATAAAATTTGGTCCATTGGGGGTTAAAATTAATTATTATTCTTGCACTGTTTATTTCAAATTGAAGCTGAGAGTAAGAACTTTAACCTCATACTTATAATATAAAACATATACATTTTATACAACTTTTTTGCTAGTCTTAGTATGTGCTTGTGACAAAAGCTGGCACAAAGACACACTATACAGCTTAATCACGATTATAAATCAATGCCAGCCATCTCATCAACAACAAGGCCGCCATGCTACGGGAGCTGAAAGCTGCCTTTGACGAAAGGGTTGAGTAGACGTCTCAGAGCTACGTCGACGTCCTGGAGCTCAAAGCCAGGGTACGGCAAACATCCAATACAAACAAATGTATTCCATATTATTAATTACATGATGATTACCTGCCAGTGAATGCTGCATAGATGCATCATCTTTACTAAATGATAATTTTTTTCCCCAAAAATGTAAACTTCACAGGGTGAATAGATGATCAAAAGTGATATTTAAAGGAATAGTTTCACATTTTAGAAATTTGCTTCCTTGCTGGACCTCTAAATCAACTGGGATGAAGGTGTTTTGTCGTGATCATTGTGCTATTTGTTGTGATGTTATCGTGTTTTATCCCGTCATAGCCTTTAACCCACATACTCTCTGAGCCTTTGCTTTGACTCGACGGTAAATGTCTTTAACGTCCCTCAGACTGGTGCTACTACTCATGTAACAACCATATTTGTTCTGTTATATCAGGCTGTGTGCTTAATACATACATTATTTAAATATAAGTCAAATACAGCAGTATTTGTACAGTACAGTATGTCGTTGCAGCATAAACCCTGTGCTGAGTGGAAGATAATGTGAGCTCTTGCAGGTTCCTCCAGTTCCTTTGTAAGTCTCCATACGTCATACATCACATAGGACTTTGTATGACTCCTAAAGAAAGGCTTTTCATTTCGGCTGATATTTAACATTAACAGCTCATCTGTGAACTAAACTATAGTAAGATGTGTAATGTTGCTGTTTGAGATCCTGAAACACCGCCAGTCAGCAAGGCCTGCACTTTTTATAACATGTGATTTCATTAAATCAGAGTTCTGCTTTGTGAAACATGACGAATTTATCAGAAGAACTGAGTCTACTACTACTCTGAAATAATCAGATCTGTGTCACATGAGAGCAAAAAAATTGGATTTGGGCCACATTTGCTTGCAGTGTGAACGTAGCCAAAGATGAACTGATTAGATTTTGGTGGTCAAAGGTCACTGTGACCTCACAAAACAAGAATTCATGTGTTAACTGTGACAATTTCACACAGATGTCTAACAAGATAAAATGATGAAGTGGAGGCATACACCCACAAGGCAGAAGTTCTATTTTTTAATTCAGTTTTCTTGTCCCATCCAGAGAGATGTTAAACAACGGTCTCCCGAAGTATCGAGCCCTGTGTCACATGACCGAATCCCATGGCCTTCCTCGTCATGTGACCTGCATGTGCCAAGAGACAGAGGCTCCAGACAAAAGCAATAAAAACAAGCACAGCAACAATATGTGGTATGCAACCTGTTGAAGACATTATCTAGTGTGGAATGTGGAGTCGGGGGGGATGAGAGGTTTACTGTGGCTGGGGTGAGGTCAGATCTATGGAACTGCATGCACATGTGGTATGCATATATGTTAACATGCACATTAGAGCTAATAAATACCAGACGTACGTGTTGTAGCATGATGTTATCAGTGGATCTGACACTTCTGTCATTTACGTCCAGGCTGTCCACTCTGCTGAGCAGCCTGCCCGAGGAGGTGTGCAGGGAGCGAGCGGTGAGCCGGGTGCTGGAGAAGCTGAGTGGTTTTGCAGAGCAGCAGAGCCTCAGGGTTCGACCTCAGGTCCTCCTGAAGGTGCTGGGGGGTCTGGAGCCGTGGGAGCTCTGTCTGCCGGAGTTGTGTGTGGCCATCCAGGTACACAGAACACCTCCTCACACCACGTTTCACAAAGAACATTAAGTTACAGGAAACTGGAACACATTTTAACAATCAAGGAACTGGCTGTTACAATTGATAACTTACTTCCCACAGCTCACACTGAGAAAATGAAATTAAATAATACACTAACAGATCATTTTTAAAGACTTTATTATATAAATAATAAAGTCAGATTGATGTCAAAGCTTGAGCAAAGATTTCATAGAAATGTATACAGAAGAAGTGATGTATGACAAGAAAAATAGTACAGATTTTTTAGGTCTGAAATCACAAAATCAACCAAACGTTTGACCATCATCATGCATTGCACCGTGTCATTTGGTAAAAATGAGTTTGCCAAAGAATGCTAGGAACAGACAACACAACGCTGCACGATCTAAATGCAAACCAGAACGCATTTCGTCTTATTAAATTTAAGAAAATGTTGCTGCATTTTTTTTGCAGTTTGCACAAGTTCAAGATTAAAATTTTCAGACCAGCTGAACTTATCGCAATTACGTTTAACATTATTGATCTTTACAACTGGAATTTGGGGAACTTTGAACGTGATCCTGTGTTTTGAGCTCGGTAACAATGTAAATATGGTTTTAGGCAATTGTACAAAATGGTGAAGCCAAATTCTTATTGCAGTTGCAGATTAAAGATTCTCTTGTTTGTTCCCACCATAAGTATTCTCTAATGATGTATATCCACAGGGTCTATGTCGAATAAAAGAGATTCAATTGTGGGTTTTTTGTTAAACTCCTCTGATCTTCCCCCAAACTTTAAGCTCAACAGTAAACTCTCGGTCACTCCCACCAAAACCCTCAATTAGGGACGAGCCCCACTCCCAAAACTAACAGACCCCAGAGCCTCTGAACACGCCCCTACCGGTCAGAAATGAGGGGCCATAGATCCTTCCCAGACTCCAGAGCAGATAGCTGAAGGTGTAATGACAGGAAGCCGACTGATAAATGACACCAGAGGACAGTAAAGTTGCTTCAGTGATGTTGAGGGTCAGCGGGGAGGGTTGGGCGCTGGCTGTATTCTCACTGTGTTCCTTTTCAGGACATTATGTAGCAGAACCAGAGCTGAATCAAACAACCACAGATGACCTGTTTTAGATTCCATTTCTGGCTCAGCAGGAGAACACCAGGGTGGGCTGTAAAGTTTGGGGTACCAAAGTATAATTTTGGTTGCCAGCAGTGTTTTTTACAAAACCAACATAGAGATGCTCTTGATTTTCATCTGTAACAGTTTTTGTCCTGTATCCCTTACGCCAATAGCTCTGTGATCTTCAGTTGTCAGACATCAGTTGTATATTTCTTACTTTTGACTGTATGAGGTATCAACATACATTTCAATCCGTTTCTTTTAGGGCTGTCAAAGTTAATGCAATAACGCGTTAACACAAATTCATTTAATGGCACAAATTTCTTTAACGCATTAAAGCAACTTGTGATCATATGAAACTGGAAAACGTAAAGAATCCATTGCTACCAATCACATCATACTAGCTTGTTGGGAAGGAAGCCAAATAACGCTCCAAACTTACGCTAAATTTTGGCGAGGAAAAACTGGCATGGCCATTTTCAAAGGGGGTCCCTTGACCTCTGACCTCAAGATATGTGAATGAAAATGGGTTCTATGGGTACCCACGAGTCTCCCCTTTACAGACATGCCCACTTTATGATAATCACATGCAGTTTGGGGCAAGTCATAGTCAAGTCAGTATACTGACACTGACAGCCGTTGTTGCCTGTTGAGCTTGAGTTTACCATTTTATGATTTGAGCATATTTTTTATGCTAAATGCAGTACCTGTGAGGGTTTCTGGTAAATATTTGTCATTGTTTTGTGATATTAATTGATTTCCAATAATAAATATATACATACATTTGCATAAAGCAAACATATTTGCCCTCTCCCATGTTGATAAGAGTATTAAATACTTGACAAATCTCCCTTTAAGGTACATTTTGAACAGATAAAAAATCTGCGATTAACTATGGACAATCATGTGATTGATCGCGATTAAATATTTGAATCGATTGACATCCCTAGTTTCTTTCTGTCTGTCTGTATTTAAACTCCTCCATATCTCTTCTTCTCTGTCAGATTGCCGTTGAGAATGTGGTCCAGATGCCCAGGCAGGAGTACGATTCCTGGCTGTCTTCAAGGGTCCCTCTGCCCCAACAGTACCACCGAGCCCCCCAAACACCAGGTGAACCACACTCATTAAGACCTGGAGGAAGGCTGCAGGCATGGACGAATAGATAAAGGGAACACAGGCACACCAGGGTTGTAAATTAAATGTGAGCTCAAGGCTGAAACAGCCTAAATTAGTCTCTAAAGTAATGGAGCAAAAAGTATTAAGAAAAACTAATTTTGCATTTCCACCTGTTCACTGTTCAGCATATTTTCTGTTCTGTCATGGCAGCCATTGCTATTCAGACTAACACTTCTTCTTTTATTTATTCTAAACAAAGCACCGACTTGACTCCGTGTTTAGACCAGCAGATGTGCTGTAAAAGCTTTTCAGAGCTGGCTCGGTTGAATCACTATCACACACGGTGTTATCTGTCCGTAGAGAGCAGTAAAACAGACATTTACAAGGAAAATATGACAGGCCACTATTACTGCTAAAGTACGAGCCACAGATGACACACAGTCCAATGGGATAATGGATGAACAAACTAATATACCGACACTCCGTTGTGCTGTTGAACCCAGCCAAACACTCACAGTGACCTTTAACCCCGCCTCGCCCCCTGATGGGGTTGTGAATAAAAGAGTCTGACCTTCAACTCTGCCTGTTGGATAAGAATAATGAACTCTCTTTTCATCGCCTCCATCAGCATTTTGGAGAAATTGAAAGTGAATGTGACTGAAATTAAACACGATACAGATCATGCATTTAACAACTGCTTTTGTAAACGATTTACTTCTAGTAACTTCTAGTCCTCCTTATCTGTTTATGATAACATTTTTTCCACGTGAGATATCTACTTCAGTCTGTGTGTGTGTGTGTGTGTGTGTGTGCGTGTGTGTATGTGTGTGTGTGCGTGTAGTGGCGCAGCAGCATAGTGTGAAAGGGGAAAGTGTCTTCCTGGAAGAGGAGGGGTGTGATCGGGAACGGGGGCAGCAGAGAGCCAGCACTCATCTCAGGAATGCCACACAGTCTGGGAGCTGAGCTCAGCCCACCCCCACACCCGTCGCTTAGCCCCGGGCAGGGGGGATGGTGGGGTTCAGGGCGGCAGAGGAAAACATGAGGGGGGGAACAAGCATTCTTTCATTTGAACTTCTCACTCAGGTTTTAGAGCTCACGCCTCAGGGCACAAAGTCTAGACCAAAGATAGAAAATAAAAGTGATATTAATAAATATAGCTGCAAGTCAGTGGATTTAAACTGGTGGAATTATGCACATAAATATAATATAGAATATGGTTTGAAGCTGTGGAAGAGTGTTAGTTGTGGTGAGCATGAGCAAGCTGGTGTAAATAGATCAACGTATCCTCATACGACACAAAAAGTTTTTTTGTTGTTTTTTGTGCATTTTCCTACGAATGTCCAGCAAAACCAGCGATCTGTGTTTAGGCAACAAAACTACTTGGCTAGGTTTAGGAAATAACTACAGAAGTGGCGTTACTTAAAGGGTAACTTCGGTATTTTTCAACCTGGACCTTATTTTCCCATGTTTTTGTGTCTAAGTGACTAATGGGGACAACAATTTTTGAAATTATTCCAGTATTGAGAGAGAACGCTGTAGATGGCGGCAACGAAACGCGCTGCGAGGGCAAGTGAGCAGCGTCAATGTAACGTTACGTTGACTAAAAGTGCTTGTTGTTGACACTGACAGGCTCAGATTGTTATTATAAGTGTCTGACAACATTATGGAAAGGACCCTACAGAGAATTAATAAATTTTTCTTACCTTTCACTTGATCCGGTCTGTTTGTTATTGTGTCCAAGTCCTGCTCAAGGAGAGTCTCGTTGTGAAATCTGAATATCAGTATACTCTGACTCAAATAAATACAGGCGGCCATCAAATTCAAAGACCTCATCTACATTGTGTAAATCATCTAAATATTCAAACATGACATTGAAAATCTTTTAGATAACACTAAGCTACGCTTTCTGTACTCCAACACAACACAGTTGTATATTGTCTTCTGTGGCTGACCCTGATGATGTCATAATGATGTAATCAGGATTATCTCAATTTTCAGCTTGAGATTGCACATTTTTAACATGTGTTACAAACTGGGGATGTCAAGCTTGACAGATGTGGGGATGTCCCTGCGGCTTTGATTTAGACCATTTTTCTTTGAATCTTAACTTCGTGGAGAGTATCCCTTCTTCTTTTTCTTTGCCATCAAGTATATGCAGATTTCATGCAGTAAGGGCCAAACAGTTGTGGATGATGAAAGATGCAAGCAATGACTGGGTGGACTTTGAGTCATCTGTGTGGGAGAATTGTTTTTTAAAAACAGCTGCTATTGCGAGGCTGGTCTGCTGGTGGCACTATAGAGTGTGGCCCTAAACGTGGAGTGATCCATCCCAGATGTACTATACGCCTGAAGTTTAGTTGCTGCGGTGCTCAAGAATCTGAAACCTGTTCACTTAATGTGATTGTATGAGTGGATTTAGTGTCTTAAAACTGGAGCAGGACCAGGAGAAAAACAGTCAAACTCCTGCTGTTCATGGATCTTAAATTTCTTTTACTAATCTCAGAGCAGAGTACAACAGCAGTACACTATAAAACACAATGAAGAGATGAATTTAAAGTGGAAACAGACAACTTTTTTTCTCAGAGTCTAGCCTACCAACTACACAGGACACACTGCATTTTGTTTTCATCCATTTCATTTTTCGGTCATGTTTAACAATAAATACGACCTCACGCTGTGTCAAACACTTTTCACACCGACTCCTACACACTGCACCTTTAATGCAAAAAACTTGCCGCGTTAAGAAGCACAAGCAGCAGAAAATACTGTACATAAAAGAGGAACTAAACTCAAATTCGGCAGAAGAAGAAATGAAAAGAGCAACATCAGAATAGAAATAAACAATTGCATTTTTAAGAGGATTTAAGCCATCTACGTATCATTTTGGTGAAAGCTTTTGTTAAGAGTACAATAGTAGAACAAGCTTAAACTCTATGATCACCACCATTACAAGCAGTCAGGAGTACAAACATTTGCTGAAATCCTTTCTGTTAACATGAACCAGAAAATAGGTTTAATTAACAATGACAGAACGCCGCTTTCTGCTTCAGGATTCAGATGAGGATGAAGTCGTGTAGGCGTCCTGATCTTAAAACCTTGTGTCCTTTCCGACACATCATATCAAAAGCACAGCGACCGAGCCGCCTACAGGAAAATTCAATATTTACTCTCCAGTTTACCAGCAGCAGCCTCTCCATGCTCGTGTAGTTAGGAACGTGAATTTGGCCGCATGGAAGGGAACAGAGGAGAAGTGTTTGCTTAGTGGTGAAACGTTGCGCAACCAAAAGCTGCATCTCGGCGTTATTACGTAAAGAAGCTGAGTTGTAGTGAAATCAACTTTAAACAGACGTTAGGGGTTGTGAAATGTAGGTTTTATGGTACTTTTGCTGTAGTAATATACTGTATATGTACAATCATTTGTTCTTTGTAATCCTTATTATTGGAAAATAGGACATAAATCTTGCATTTTAGTTACACTCATTATGAGGTGATAGCAGACTTTCTTAAATATCAAATGTAAGCTGTAATGGCTACATCACATAATTGTATCAGTTCCTTTATTGTGTCTTCCTGCATGTTCCCTTGGTTAGCCCTTTGTCCTACTGATAAAGTCCCCGCAGCTGGCACTTTGCACATGTAGACACTCTCTTATCACTGCACAAACAGTCAGGGGGGCCTACGCTGTTCTCAAAGTCACGCACACACTTGAATTTTCTACCTAAATATTGTGTCCATCAGGGTAAAAACTGGTGATTCATTGGATTTTTCATGTCACTGTGACACATGTCATTAAGTTCAAAGTAACTTGTCACACAAGCCGGGCTAAAGGCTGTCCACGCCGCTGACCAAAATAGCTGTGTAGCGTTAGCTTAGAGTACACACATGGGACACTTTTACAGCTGAGGCCTCTGAGGGAAACCACCTGTTGTGGCTGCAGTGGTGAAAGTGTGCTCTTCTACTGTCGATGGCTATACTATTACTTGACATCTGACCATGACTGCACTGTATGTCTGCTACTAGGTTGTGACTTTGTATTGATCACATTATCTTTCTTGGAATATGAAGTCAATTTTGTAGTTTGCATCAATTTCCTTTCAGTGGCAGAAATAAAATGGCCTTCACATCTGTTTACATCTAATGACTAAGGCAAATGTTTTTTCAAAAGAAGCATTGTAAACATATTTATAATTCATTATAATCTTCTTATAGCACTCTATAATTATAATTATAAGCACTCATAAATATTCATAAAAAAGCGGCAACCTCTGGTGCTGAGAAATGAAGAAGACCCCCATGTTAAAATACCCAACTTTACAGCATGGCACAAAAAACGGTTTTGGTCTCTGTAGCTAATTTCCCAGTTCATGACAATTGTACAGGGGAACGGGGGAATTTTTATGTAACTCACCCATTTAAATTATATTAAGGCTTAACGTTCGGCATAATTGAGGGCGTGGCCGCTTTAAGTGACAGGTGGGTGGCGTACCAGGGCGCCAGCTGCTAGCTGCCAGCTGTCTGCTCTGCTGCGTCACCTGGACTCGCCTCAGCTCCACCGACGATCCACCTCTTTGCCCATTCGTGGATTAGCCCGGAGTTAGGCTGAGTCGTCACTGCCAAGATGGCGACGGCCTGAACCACCCATATTGAGCTTCACAACGGTTCTTCAGAAACCTATCCGTGACGTCACGGAGACTACGTCCATATTTCATACAGCCTATGATTATGGAGTGGTGCAAGGATGATGTATATTTGAATGCCAACCTGGAAGTTAGCATCGCCATCGTTCTGTTGACAAAAACCCAATGGGATTTTTCCAGTTGGTTTTGGATTATTGCAGAAAATAAGCTCTGTGGCGAAGACACGTTTATGATACTTTCATAATCTCCACAAATGAACACCACTTTTACGATTTTTGAAGTGTGAATGCAATCGCCAGAAGTAAAAAGCTAAAGTTAGGCTATAAACGAACTACACCACGGTCACATGAACGCAAATATATACAGCGAGGCTGTAAAGGCGGACGAGTCGAGTCATTTAGCCACTTGTTAGCAACCGCCTATTTTAATACATATAAAAGATCAGTGGTGGAATGTAACTAAGTACATTTACTCAAGTACTGTACTTAATTACAATTTTAAGTATTATAGTATAGTATTTCCATTTTCTGCTACTTTTTACTTCTACTCTACTACATTTCAGAGGGAAATATTGTACTTTTTACTCCATTTATTTGACGCTTAATTACTTTTTACATAAAAAACACATTAAATTCTTATATGATATGATGCAGTACTATACTTCAAATCTACTCAGTAGTACAAAAAGTATCTACAATTGTCTCCACATTGAGGAACTACAACATTAAAATGTTTCTTTCATGTCTGTGTTGTGACAAATACAGAATAATATAATATTCTCTAAAGATATAACACGCCTTTCTGCATAATGAGTACTTTTACTATTGATATTTTAAGTACATTTTGCTGATATTACTTCTGTACTTTTACTTAGGTAACATTTTGAATTTGAGACTTTTACTTGTAATGGAGTATTTTTAGACTCGGTACTTCTTCCACCACTGTTAAAATGTATTCATAACGCAAAAGGTTGTTTCTTTTTTGAGTTTCCAAACAGCGAACATACAGTTCAAAGTTTTCCCCTGACAGAAACACTATTGATCTATGACTCCTGTGCCTGGTCACTGCGGTAGTGTTCAATATTGCAACAGACAGAGTACAAGCTGTGGCAACTAAGGGATCTTTATTGTCTCAGATAGTGTAGGTGGTCCTGATGAAAACACATGAAAGATGAATTTCCAAACGAATTACGGTACCTAGCTTGCGTATGAATGTGCATGCCTGTCGGTCTGTGCTTTGTGATCATGTCTAAGCACACACTGTAATTGCGGGCAGACGCAGGCTGAGGTATGAGCATTTAACCTCAGGGGCCTGGTTTGAGCAAGCACTGAAAGACCAACCAAAAGTTGCGTAAGAGAAACTATGTTAGAAAGTTAGGACCTCTGAGTTTAAATTAGTTTGCAGATCGAGTAAAATGCAAAGTCAAGGTTGTGAGAGCTGAAGGCATTCAGATAATATCAAAAGATATCCACGATGTGCAGTTTAAATCCCCTTGATCCGCTCTGAATCTGTGTTACGTGGGTTTGCTGCCTTTGAGAGAGCTTCAAAGGGAGAATCTGCCACGCTGTGTAGGAGGAATCCAAGTGATTAATGTTTTCTTCCAGCAGACAGGCTGCCACATGTACAGGAAGTGAAACCATGGCGATGGAGCCTTGTGTAATGTGTGATGCGAGTTCTCCTGCAGCTTGCATTAGCTTGTGCCTATTAAATATCACTCCGGGAAGCCTCGGATAACCTCCTGTCATTCATTGTACAAAATGTATCATCGTGTCATTTCTTCCTCGTGGCTGACCTCGGATTGTATTCCAAAGAATATGTTGTTGATTTATTTTAAAAGCAAAAGATGGCCATCACTTTTGTTGCTTTATGTGTGGCCATTCATCAATTAACATACATACAGAAAAGTGTTGAATTGGAGTGATAATCAAGATTACTCTTAATTTAATCTTGCAGGAATGTTAGTTTTCCAAATATTTAAAGTCTCCCTCCACACAAAAAATGTGTTTTGCTTATTGTTACTTCACTTGTGTGAGCTTCACTGTGCAGAGTTTGACATAGAAGGCTGTTTTCACATTCATCTGCTGAAGGAGGAAAGTTTCTCTGTGCTCACCTTGAAGTGAGTTCCACTCTAGTTTGTAATTGTCATCCAAAAGGCAGCTTCATAAAAAGGAAACTTGATGCCTCCAGCGCACACTGAGAATGGACTTCATAGTGAAGAAGGAGACATCTTGTGTCTAGTAGTTAAACTTTTGAAATAAAAAGTATTTGCATATTCACAGATTCTGAACTTTTCAATGAGGGAAAAAAAGTAGATGTGGCACTTATTATTCTTAGTATTTTTATGTCTTTAAACTAGGGCTGTTAAAGTTAACGCGATAATAACGCATTAACGCAAATTCCTTTTAACGCCACTAATTTCTTTAACGCATTAACGAAACTTGCGATTTTTAGGTTGTAGCGGGATCAGTTTTAAAGCTAGAGTGAAGATACTGGTATCATATGAAACTAGAACACCTAAGGGATCCATTGGTACCAACCATGTCATACTACAACACAGTCTCACGGCAGTTTCTGAAATAGTCACGAAAATGTAATACATTTTTTTCGTGACGCTCAGCACGACTTTCAACAAACTACTACTACGTAACTTAAGTACGGAAGTTACGTGACAAATAAACCAACTTTGACTCGTGGTTTCATATGGGACATGAACACCAGTCTCCTGGGCTAAAGTCCTGTGTTTTTTGACCATCCCATCCACCCCAACTTCAAGATATGTAAATGAAAATGGGTTCTATGGGTACCCACAAGTCTCCCCTTTACAGACATGCCCACTTCATGATAATCACATGCTTTTTTGGGGCAAGTCATAGTCAAGTCAGCACACTGACACACTGACAGCTGTTGTTGTCTGTTGGGCTTGAGTTTGCCATGTTATGATTTGAGCATTTTTTTTTATGCTAAATGCAGTACCTGTGAGGGTTTCTGGACAATATTTGTCATTGTTTTGTGTTTGTTAATTGATTTCCAATAATAAATATATACATTTGTATAAAGCAAGCATATTTGCCCACTCCCATGTTAATAAGAGTATTAAATACTTGACAAATCTCCCTTTATGGTACATTTTGAAGAAAATGTGTGATAATTTGTGATTAATCACAGTTAACTATGGACAACCATGCGATTAATCTTGATTAACTATTTTAATAGATTCACAGCCCTAATAAACATTTCTGAAGGGGATCTTTTCATACAGTTCTACAACTGTTCAGCAACTCGTAGAACTGCATGTTCTTGACTTTCAGGGACACATCTGACTCCCATAAGTAGCCCCACTGTTCTCTCAGTGCCGCGGATCAGACATGCATTAACACACACACACACTGACCGTCCCTTGTTGCCAGCGGTAACCGAGGATAGCGATCTCTCCCCCGGCTCGAGAGCAAACCACCTTGACTGAGCACAAGAGTGAAGTGTGCGTCTGCATGTGAGTGCATTGCAGGTATGCGTGCGTCATACAGTAGATCACATACGTCTGCAGCTTCTTGTTTGCACACACATTCAAGTTGTGATGCAACCAAGAAACTGTTGATGGATCCTGAAGAGACAGGAGGTGAGGGGTTGTCATGTTAGTGTTGTTTTTCTTTTGGTTGTTTTTTTGCTCGTTTGTGATTTCCGCTCGGACAGGGTGGTGCAGATGAAAGATGATCGACGGCGTATAATGATTTCCTGTGTGTGAAAGGATCGTTTGGAACGTTTGACATGACTGAAATCCAGAAAAACAAGCCAGACATAAACAATTAATGACAATACAAACACACCTTTTGAAGTGGGGAGACGGGATTGACAAGCCCTGTTTCTTGGAATATTTATCAGGTGATTGGGTGCAGTTTGTACATGCTGGTGAAAGGTGTTCCTCCATGTCCACAGACAGAGATGGACAGATGTTGTTTGTCGGCAATGACGTATTTGATGACTCACTTTTCCCCAACTGAATCACTGACTGCGTTTACATACACAAAATATTCTGTTTTTTTGCCCTTATTTTGAAAAAGACAATATTCCTACTAATCTGTTTACATGGCTAATGAAAGTTAATATTCGATTAATATTTCTGTTTACATGCAGCTGTGCATAATCCGATTAACGTAACCGGTGTGAACACAGCCTCCCTCGTTCATTCCTTCAACCACATCAACATATTCCAAAAACCTGTTGATATCAAAGTCTTTCATAAAGTTTAAAAGTAGGTGTGTTTCTCCTTCCGTCCAGAAATGTGGGTTTTTCTAGGCCTAATTCAGAATATCTAAACGGAATATGCTGTTTACATGACCTTTATCAAATACGGAATATTTGGTGCCTTCAGATGGGGTCGTGTTTACCGCGTTCACGAGAAGAGTCCATATGAACGCCCCCCTCTTGTCGTATTCATGACCTCATAAGTGGAAAGTTTCACGAGTTGTGACGTGTTTGTTGACGTTGTCAGAAATGGCGGCGGCCTTGGAAGTTCATTTTTCGGTGCTTACTAAATTGTTAGCCTCTGTGTGCATCTAGACGCCAACGTTAAAGCTGCCGTTACTTAGCAACGGTGTTCTCACGACCACTTGAACGCCAAGCATATCGTGTATACGACTTCCCATGTTGTAAACACGAGCTCACGAGTTTCATTTGAAGGCACCAGTTGTCATATTCGGAGTAATAGTGGAATATTAGTGTGTTTATTTAGGCAAGGCGAGGCAAATTTATTTATAGAGCACATTTCATACCCAAAGGGCTTTACAGATTACACAAGAAACAAATGATAAAGACAATAAAAGCAAACAGGCAAAAGCACATTAACCAAATTAACATATACAGTTGATTTACAAGAAAATGAATTAAAAGCCATGGTAAACAGGCAGGTCTTTATCTTGGATTTGAAAGTGGTCAGCATTGTCTTACATAGTCATTGATAAAGTGCCCTAAATACCACAGCTTTGCCCCCCCTCCCCTCCCCTCTCCAGCTTGTGATCAGTCACACTTTAGTCTTTTAATAAAGAAGGCCAAAGGGGGTCGTTGATTTGCATTCCTCATTTGGGTCAGGGGACTGAAGTCGCTCAGCCCTCGAGGCTCGGCGGCTGCAGAGAGTGCGACCCCAGCTCACCCCCCACCCAGCATCACCATTAACATGAGAAACCTGCCACATGGCTGCCTTGACTGCTTGTTTGCTTTACACCTGACTCGCTTTGTCTTTGAACCCTGTTTGATCAGGTGGTTCTTCTTTTATTCTTCACAATCCTTGTTGAAAACTGTTATTGTGTCAGAGCAGTTTTACCCCGTTGCTCTCAGTTTAAATGTATATTTTGAGTGTACAGTTTAGACTGAAGAGCTTGAAACTGTAAAACCCGCATTAACATCGAAGTGGAAGCTGCCAGTGTAGGTTCAGCAATCCTCTTTATAACACTGCTGAGCGTAGTAACTCGAGGCCTGCGGTAAGGTTTATCCAAATCCGTGCATAGGTGACGACAGTGTCATATTAGCACGACAAATCTGGTTCTAATTTAAGCGTGAACTGTGACATCCAGCACATGGTTGGTTTCATACTGGTTTCCAGGAACACGCTGAGCATGTCTTTATAGGCAACAATAATCAATCAATCTTGTTTCATATCCTACTTCAGGGTAAACTATAGTAAATTTAAATCCAGACTGTGGTCACACAGAACCAAATCAGCAACGTACAGTTTATCCCACGGTTCACAATACATCCATGGGTTCACCAAGTTGACTACAATGGGTTTGACTACTGGCTGTTATTTATTATGCAGGCTACAGGACATACTATGCATCCCAGCGTGTAATCAAATAGGCTACAGATAGCATACCATACACCATATCAAATGAAACAGCGTGACACTTTAAGCACATAAAATGGAAGTCGTAAAATAGAGTCGCACAGAGTTTATATGAGGTTGTAATTAGGGGCAGTGGCTCTTTCTCAAGATGTCAGCAGATATGTGATTAGATCATTAATGGGAGATCCAGGGTCAGTTTTCTGTAATACATTATTGATTTAATCAGGCTGCTCTCAGATCAGTTTTGTGCCATTTTAACTGCTAATAGGAAGAGAAAAAAAACCCCTCAAACTATGACATGTTGAAATTATCATACATTTAGGGGCTAAATTATTGTACAAATTAGTTTTAATTTTGTCAGCTATGTGTCAAATGTCCGAGTTAGTTTGTATCATATATATTTAAAGGGATAGTTTGGGTGTTTTGAAGTGGGGTTGTATGAGGTACTTATCCATAGTCAGTGTATTACCTACAGTAGATGACGGTCGGCACGCCACCAGTTTGATGAAGCAGACAGGAATACCACACGGGAGCAAAGCAATGTACTGCTATGGACAGGGGCAGCAGCAAAACGTATTTTAGCCACTTAAAAAAAAATCAATATCAGTTTAAGTGTATGCTGTGTTTAGAATATTTTTTGCCGCTTTTCCTTACCGTGCGACAGCTATACAGTCTATGTTTCCAACAGGGAATTGAAGTCACTATCTATGCTCTCGCCAAAGCCACCAGACTCCAGTGAACAAAACAGCAATTTTACCTCACAGAACACGGGAGTTGCTGGTCTACCGCTGCCTCGATCTGTTAGTTTGTGTCAAAAATATTGCATGTTGATATCGTCAAGGCTGGAGAGCAATCTGGTTTTCCCTGAGCCCTTGTCACTCATTGGTCTATTGTTTCAGTTTGACAGGTGATTGTGCGGCTTAAAGTTGCATTTTTTCACCTCTTCTCTGGGACGAAAAAATGCAGCCACATTGCAGCACTCCTGCCTGAACAATGGAAACTGCATCCTTCTATTGAAAGACTTGGATTTGGAGTTCAAAAGACCTGCATGGTCATTATGAAACCTCTTCAAGCCCCTGCTGTGAGAACACTGGCAAGCTCCAGTTTAATATCGTCCTCACCTGGGACGTACTGAGTCACATGCTTGAATTTTTTTGTCAGTCAAACGAGCCAAAAGTGGCCAAGAGCAAGATCCAAATTACGTTATCTGATGTCTACAGATGACGTTGAATTGGTAAAACAGCATGTCACTTTTCTGCTTAAATTTTGGCAATTTTGAAGAATGGATATCAATATTAAAGTTCACATCTTGGTTTTGTTACAGCAGCCGGAAGCACCTTCAAATACCAACATGTTCTTCGGTTTCCTGTTGATGATTTGAATATCAGTTCTTTGTTGGGTTTCAAAACAGCTGCAGGGAAATCTTTTGGGTGCTTTAAGGGGAATTCATCTTCGAAACCTCCAGTGATCATAAAGAATTTGCTTTATCTCAGCATTTTGGCAGGAATCATCTTGGATTAGCAGGAATCACTTTGAACTTACTGTAAGGGGGAAAAAGAGCAATGGCGGCCAAGTGACGACGAAGGATTTTGGCAGTGATTCAATGTCTAATGCAGAAAACTCCTAAAGGGTGCAGATATCTCTTAACTTGGCAAGCTGATCTTTCATTTTTAACCAAAGCTTATTTCATCTAACCAATGGCTCACACACACCGAGCTGAAACAGAAAAGAGTCTGTTGTCCCTAAATAAACCAGAATCTACAGCCTGAAATCGAAAGACCTGCTTCAGCAGATATTTTTCAGTTTCGGCTCTACAGCTGTACAACTGCTTCAGTCTCTGTTGTGGTTTGTATCTACGAGACAGGAAATGGTGAATTTCTCACCACACTCTTTCGGGGTAGCTTAGGCGCATCTACGTCAAAGGCTGCTGTGGTTTCCTTCAACCTACCACAGGAACAAAATGGAGGTCAAATTACAATGAAATAGCTGAGTTGCTATTTTTGTTTTGTTTTTTCCCTTCAACCTCTTCCAGATAATTTTCAGTCATGTACGAGAGGTTTTTTCCCCTAGTATTTCTTTATTGTAGAAATCATCGATTACAATGTGTAATACCGGATACCAAAACAGGCATGACTTCATTGTCATTCACCATTGCATCATGGCATAAGGTAATTATATTATTCAGTTTGTTGGGGATAACAAATTTATATGGGAGAAACCATTTTGTTTCCCAATGAATATTAGAGAAATGGAGGCTATAGGAGGTATAGTTCACCTCCATGAAGTCCAGTATCTCCATGCTACCTTCGCCTCTCGGACTTGATAAAAAATCTCCTTTTTTAAACGATAACATTTATTTTTCCAAATAAAATTCATTACGATTTTTAGAAATATGAATTCCAAGGTATTTAATACTTTTTTAAACTGGTATATGACCTATTAAAGTTTCCTCAGGGTTGTGCAACATGAGATTTCAGGAGATATATTAGCAGAAATGGAATATAATATTAATAACTATGTTTTCTTTAGTGTATAATCACGTATAATCGTTGTGTTTTTTTGTTAGCTTAGAATGAGCCCTTCATATCTACATAGGGAGCTGGTCCTCTACACTGAGTCTGCCATGTTCTACAGTAGCCCAGAAGTGACAAACCAAACACTGGCTCTAGAGAGAGCCTTTCATGTTTTTACGTTACCTGAAGGCAACCGTTGTTCTCCAACACGCTTGCGAAACTGTGGTAATGTGGGTCGCAGAGTGCAAAACCATGGTACCGCCAGCCGCTGTCTGACTTCCGTTGCCCCCACAGTAGTGTTATTATGGTAAGGATGGCCTCCGAGCGAGGTGAACGTCAGTACCACCATTTTACACTTGGCGGTTAACGTTACCATAGTCTTGGAAAGGGAGGAATGAGTGGAGGGGTACTCAGTTGGTTGCAATCTGCAACCACAACTTTAGATGCTGCCAAATCATCCACACAGTACCTTTAAGCATGTGTTTACTGCGACGGAAAAAGTGACAAAGCGTCAGGATGTGACAAGTTGGGATGAGAACGTGTTGGAGATTTCACATTTTGAAACATTGACTCCTGATGTCAGAGAGAAGGTCGTGTACGAGAGTAGATGCTGTGAAACATAATGGATTACATCACTAATACAAAGCTTTGTAGTCAGTGAACAGGAGTTAAAGCAAACAGGCAGCCAGGCCCTGCAGATCAATTACATCAGCGTTCAGCATTTGAGAAGCTGATCTAATCAGCTCACACAACAACAGGGACTCGTTCAATGGGTGGGTCACACCAATCACGGCCTCAGGTACTTTAACAGGCCAACTGTCTCCTCTAACATACAGAATGACAACCTCATTGTGATTAGAATAGCGGCCTGAGGAGAAAGGTGTGTTCCCCTCTCTGCCTTTTCTCTTCACAGCAGGCCAAAACACCAACGACACTTAAACTGACCTATTTCTGACGGGAAGGGAAGACTAAAACTCGAACTCGGGCTGGACTCCCAGGAAACTCCCAGTTACATTAGAAGTGTTATGTAATACAAGCAGGCCCGCTTCTCAGAAAAGCAAGGTTGTGCTGGAACAAGAGAGATAGGGAATATAAACACTGTGTCTGCACGTGTGAGATTATTTCACTGATAGGAGAGTTGGACAGATAACTGTGACCAGATTGCGCTTTGCATGATTGAGTTATAGATGTTGATTGTTGTTTGATAAACCTGTTTAGCGAAAATACTCCTAATACCCTAACCTCATTCTCAACTAAGAGAGCACAGTAAACATTCAACGATCTGATTAAGCATCATTTGCATAATTAAAACTCCTGATATCTCTTATCATGTCTCGGGGTAAAACTGGTTAGATTGGTAATGTGATTTAAATTGTAAAGATGATACAAGCTTTTTATTAAACCTCTGTGTAAGCAGAAAGATGTCTTGATGATGTTTCAGTGTTGATTAATCTGTCAGCTACCTTTTTATATAATTTATTGCTTAGTACAGTAGTTTTCTAGCCGTTTTTGGCTTTGTGACCCCTCCAAATGAAGCAATATCTACTTGCATACTGGCCAACCTTGAGACCTCAAAAATAGGGAGGACTTCAAAACCAAAGCGGGGGGTCTGGGGGTCCTTCCCGAGAAAAATTTGCACTGAGCAGTAATTTACGTCGTCACTTCCCGAGAGCTTCCTTAACGGTTGGAGACGTGTAACCATGGTAACTCGAGCCAACCTCATGTGACCAAAACAACAGTTTGTGAGAATCTGAATTAATTTAAAATATATATTACACCTAACAAAGTGAAATCTTATACTTACAGTTAAATTGAAGCGTTACTGATGTTACAGAGCTGTCCGTCAACGTCTGTTATGAACGTTGTGCTCACTACCGCACTGCATTGTGGGATATTTATGCCGCCATAGTGTCCAGCGTTGCATACTGTAATATCTCACCGGAAATAGTATGCAATTCATGCACTATTGGTAGCTAAAAAAAATCTCACGTACTGTTTTAGCGTAGTAAATAGCATGTTAGTATGGAGCTCATGATGGAAACATGTATAATATTACCTGTATTATCTATTTCTTAAACATTCTGCTTTCATGTGCATATTCATGATAGGTGATCCTTTGTGACATTGCATATATAAACAGTATTTAATAGTAAAGTTCAAAATTTCATGAAAAATGTATAAGCAAGTGGCAGTGACTGAAACCAAGAGACGAGATGCAATGCAAAAAAGTTTTTTAATGCAGTAATTGGACTACATGGAGAGCGTCGACAAATTAGAAGAAAGCGTTATTTTACATGTGGACATACAGCGACTCCGAAGCAGAATACACAAATAAATAAAAAGGTTATATTTAAATGATCCGTCCCCATCCCCCTGTTAATTTACAGAAATACTGGACTCCACCCACGTGTCGTCTTGAACAGTGAGTGAAAGATTTGTAATCAATCTTAAATCCTCTGCAGTAATCAAATGATGCCGAAATAAGCTGTCAGGAACTCCATCTCCCACAAGTCAATGCAGCATCGCCAGTGGTACAGACCTGCTGTAATAATAGGAGATTATGTGCTTAACTTGAGCCTATATACACGAGCGGATTCGGTGGTGTTCTATGTTACTATGAAGCATTGTGTGCTCATCTGTAGTTATTGAACACTACACATTAGCTCTTATATATATATATTATAACTTATTGGGCTGGATGGTTGATTCAAACGTTTAGATAAGCTGGGGGAAGAGTTCACTAGCGAACATGTCTTCCCAGGTGCTGTCTGAGCACAGGGGAGAGGACATGTCGCTGAAAGGGGATGGGGACCCTTCGTATCCAGAGTCGCTGTAGGTGTCCGCAAGACAGGCTTCCTTATCCAGGCCGCTGAGGGCAGGCGGGGAGGTTCCAGAGAAAAAGTCATCCACCTGACTGTGACCGTCACAGCTGGGGATGACCACTTCCTCCGGCTCGTCCTTGATGCAGACGATCTCCTCCTCGACCACCACCACGTCGGCGATGGGGAAGGCGGCCTCGTCGATCTTCTCCTCCGTGTCGCTCTCCGAGTCGTTGCACTGCCCGCCGCTCACCACCTCCTCCACGGGCTTCGTGTAGATGTGGTCAAAGTGGATCAGTTCATTAAGGGCCTCCAGCTTAACTGATGGGGTCCCCAGAGCCGTAGGTGTGGTGGCAGGTACTGGGTTCCCCCCGCCGACCAGCAGCACCTGCGGCTCCTGGTACTCCTGTTCACAAGACTTGAGGAACAGCTCTGGGTCAAGGATGTCCAGAATGCCCAGGAGCAAATCAGACTAGTGAGAGGGGTAGAGAATAGGTTAGAGATTAGCCTAGTAACCCATGACCTGACTCTGCTGTTTATTACAGAGCTTTGGATTTAAATCTCAAGACGCGTCTTTTCATAACAAAAAGAGACATCTTTATTAAAGACTTACCTCATTGTCTGTACTGTCAGGACCATCTGTATCCATTGAGAAGTCTTCAGATTTAGGGACAGCTGGGCCTGCACCTGCTGCGGAGGCACACGTAGCCTGAGTGCTGCGGACTCAGAAGACCCGATCCCTAAACCTGCGTCGTTCCCGTTGGACAACAAACCCTGAACCTGTGACGAAAAAAAAGAACGGAAAGAATGGGTGAATTAAGGTTACGCCACTCAGACAAATGACATTCACTACCACAAGCCAACCGGCTTCCTCTTTACGGTCTTGCATCACAATCTTCACCTTCTCTTTTGAGTCGAGGGTGTCCAACCCAAGTCTCTGTCTCAGTTCCTCATTTTCTGTCAGTAGGCCGCTCGATTTTTCCCGAAGTAGCCTGTTTTCGATGTGAAGTTTCTGATTCTGCGGGACGAAAAACAGACAGATGTTTTGTACTTGAAACTTGCAACCGTTTTAAGGGGAAGTGATGCATGACGAGAACGAACCAAAACTAGAAATGAAGCTGCACCAAATAGGGAGGAAGTGTAGCACTAAATACATTAATTTTAGTGTATTTGGTATAATTAGATAAATAGATAGATAGATAGATAGATAGATAGTAACTTTATTGATCCCGAGGGAAATTCAAGTTTCTAGCATCACAGTTCCATAGTGCAAAACAAGCAGTAAAAAAGATAGTAGTGCAAAGTACAAAGTACAAAAACATATACCAGATATAAAAATACAAGGAGATGAAGAAAACTGAATATAGTGCAAGGTAACAGCTGTGATACAGGACTATTAAAAAAAGTGAATATAGTGCAGAAGAGACTGTTAAAAATGAGTATAGTGCAGGGTAACTCCAGTAGCTTAGTATATGAAAGTGCACTGTGTGCTTTATTATCTGTCCTCCCTAGAGCAGATTAATGTCATTATTACAAACTAATTGTATCCAGTGATGTCTCAAGATATGTTTCATTTGAAGCATCAGATGACATATGGGTGGACATGGGGAAAGTGGGTGAAGATGGGTGTGCCCTGCTGTCTTATTATTATTAATAAGATGATGAAATAAATGTACCTCCAGCTCCAACTCTAGGACTTGCTGTTCCAGCTCTCCCATTTTAGCCTTTTTCCTGTCTCTGGCTGTCTGAGCTGCGACTCTGTTCTTGAGTTTCCTGGAAAAAAAGAGGAAAGGAGGAAAAAAAAAAAAAAAAATTTAACACACATTCTTTCCATGATGATGCTGCTGACTAAGCCCCCCCTGACATGACTTTGAGTTCACAGTACTGCGCAATCACCACCACCGGCCATGTTGCTGCTGCCACGCAGGCAGGCATTTAACCAGGATATCAGTATACTGCTCTGTTACTGCTTTATGGGGCCATTTTTAAACCGCTTATATGACCTACTTATAACATTAAGAGATGCTACGTTGACTCTATTTCTTTGTGCTGCCATTTAAAACGTCAAGGCAAGTTTATATATATATATATATATAGCACATTTCATACACAAAAGGCAATTCAAAGTGCTTTACATATATACAGTAAAAGCAAGATAAAAAAGAGCACAAAGTGCATAAAGTAAGAATATAAAAGTATAAGTTAAAAGAAAAAAATGAAAAGGATAATAAAAACAATGAAAAGACAGTAAAGTGCAGCATTTAAACGTCAAATGAAAGAAAGGGCGTGTCCCCTCATAAATAATGTTAAATTAGAGACATATTTTTTAATAGGACTAACCTGCGAAGTGCTTTCTCCTCCGGACTCAAGTGTGTGAGTCTCTGTCTCTTTCTTATGGGCGGCCCAGCTGAGGAGCCGGACTCTGAATCGGACGAGTCCGGGCTCGCCGGTGACTGTGACGGTAAAACGACCGAGATGGCCCGGTTGAAGCTCGTCTGTGAGCCGGTCGTCTGTTTCCCGGAAATCAGGAGCACTTTGTGAGACCCAGCGGTCCCTCCTGTTGCTGCTACCACCACCATGATGTTGATAATATATCCTACTGGTCTGGTGTCTGAAATTAAGGAAAATAATCGGGTATCCTTTATTGAATTTCAGTAGAAACCTTGAAGGTTTCCCTGGTTACCCGATAGATCACCGGTGATTCTCTTTACTGTTCAACAAGACGAGCTGCGCCTGCGAGCTTTTTCTACTGTCGTGGTGACAGCTGATTGGCTCCCAGCGGCTCTGACGTATTTTGTTTACGGCCTGTGATTGGTCGACCGTGCTGATGAAATTTGCATATGAAGTTTCACTCAGAATTTATTCCCCAAGTTCCTTGTAAGTGTAATTTCCCATCAAGATTTAGTGTCAATTTCTGTTTCAAGGCAACAATATGTGATTTTTAGTCATCTTATTCTCGTGTATTTCATTCTATTCTATTCTTCTGTATTTCAAAATGACAGTATACATAGAAACAGCAGAAAACATTAAAAACATTTAAATACAGAAGAAGCATAGCGAAAACATAAACAAAGAGCTGTGCCGAACATAAATGGACAACAGAAATGAAACAAAACCAACATAAAATTAAAAAAACAAAAGAAAAAAAAGACCACGCGAGAGAATGACAATAATTTCACTTAAAAACTTTAAAGATAATGCATACATTCATTGTTTTCATTGCTTTTTTGTTTTGTGAGGAAGAAATTGTTGACAGATATAATTCCATTTCTTTCATAAATACAAAGAAATTAGGCTTTTTTTTGGTAAATTTACACTTGTGAATGTGGAACTTCGCAAGAATTAAAATCAAATTAATAAGAAAAAATGCATTACTGTCTTTGTCACTGTAATCATAGCAACCAAATATAATATTTCTATAGTACAGTGCAAAATCTGAAAAAATGTTAACAAGTATAAAATTATTGACATCTTTCCACAATTCAGGATTTCTGTGTATACTCAGGTCCTTATTTCTAGGAATTGCATCAGATTTCACCCACACACACTCTTGCACAGTTCACATCAACACACTGTAAGCCTATAGTACTTTCATTGTGTTGATTTGGAGTTTCCTGGGTCCACCACGTTGTTCCTATTCCATCCGTGTATGGTATTTACTACCTCTCTGTCCAGTAAAGACAAACAACACTGAGTACTTTATGTTGGTTTTAAAAGAAAAAGGTCACATTGAGGTTTTAGATTTTATATCAGCTGAAGTAGGAACATAAATGTCACTGTAGAATAACAGGTCACACTTTTCTTTTTTCTTTTTTTTTTAGGATACAAGATATTCTTGATTGTTTAGTTTTGTTCAAGCATCAGTTTCAAGATGCTGTTAGTTTGCCTCTTTGAGACATCTCGTGCTTCCTGCTCTTTGTTTTATACATTATAATTTCCTCATTCCTTTCTTCGAAGGAGTCTAATTAGACACATAAAACAAGTTTAACCACTCTGATGGCGTTCCCCGAAGTGCTTTTTATTTCCTGCATCTACTCCTTTAATTACTGTAACTTTCAATTAAAGCAACAGCGATCATGTAACAAAGCCACAGGTTATTGTTCAATGTTTGCACTCTTTTCGAAAAAAAATGTTCACTGTGGATGATTCATTTATGTACATATGATCAAAAATTCACATTTTGAGTTGTTACATTGTGATTAAAGAGAGTTCTCCATGGATGACGTATTTTTGTAGGCCAACCAGGAAGTTAGCATCGCCCTGGTTCCCTCGACAAAAAGCCAATGGGATTTTTCCATTGGGTTTTGTATTATTGCAGAAAATAAGCTCTGTGGCAAACACATGCTTATGATACTTATACATTTTATTCAGCAAGATAATCTTAACAAAATACCACTTTTGTGATTTTTTGTAGTGTAAATGCAATCATCAGAAGTAGAAAGCTAACGTTAGGCCATAAATTAGGGCTGACCCGAACGCTTCAAAGCTTCGACCGTTGCCATGGAAATTGACCTCCAAATCAGTATTCGAATGCTTCGTGGTATTTTTTTATTCATTTTTGTTATATATATATATAAGTATGTTATAATAATGTATAAATCCCAAAATAGCCCATAAAATAAGCAATAATCCTGCAACATTATTTATTATTAGTTATTCTCAGATGGATATCGCGGACGCTGAAACGGGGGAGATGGAGACAAAGAGACAGAAGAACATGTCAGCCTGCCACGCCGCACCAAAAAGCCCAAAAATGGTATTCGGGACAGCCCTACTATAAACGAACTACACCACAGTCGCATGAATGCGAGTATAAACAACAAGGCTGTGAAGGCGGATGAGTCGGCTTGATGACGTTTAGTAGTCTCATTTAGCCACTTGTTAGCAACCGCCTTTTTTAGGACACATAAAGGTTTTTACTGACGTATTTTATGTCGTAGAACAAAACATTAAAATCTCTTCAGCTTGTGTTTACCACAGACCTTATTTCAGGCATCTAACTAAAAGCCCATTGACTTCCAGACGAGGGAACCAGAAGTGCTAAACTGCTAACTCATTTCAAGGTTTTAGGACTCATTCCTGTAGAACTCTATAACAAATTATAGTTTGCTACACTTTTGATACAACAAAAATAAGGATTGCCTGAACAATTTTGTTACATTTCATTTCGGATTTTTATAACACTGAACTTCATGTAAAGTAGGCCTAAAAAAGGTTAGTAGTGAAACTGTGGTTTGCTTGACCCATAAATGCATAACGTAAAACAAAAGTAGTTCTTTACAACACAACAAAAACAAGTGGATGTGGTGACAGCAACAAGAGATCAGCTCAGCAACCACACTGTTGCTCAACTTTGAACACAACAAGAGTGAATTGTTTAGTTCACTACATGTATTGAACGGAGAGCCTCGTGGTGAAAGATACGAATCAATATGATAGAGCAAAGTTTACTACTCTGATAACAAGACTACAAGACTGTGGCATCACAATAAAACTCCTCAGGTGGCTTTAAACATTTTCTCAACAAGCAGCCATCTATCGTTTCAGATAAAGATGTCCCCACCCCAAAGTAAACAGGCCTTAGTCAGGAACTGTTAAAAAAACACATCAAGCTAGTTCACAAGTACACTCTCTTCCTGAAACTCCTATTTGTCCTCAAACAGGAATTCACATTTTTGCAGTATGTGGCCACCGTTATTGTTTACAGCTTTTAAGCCCTTTGCCCCCGTTGTCTCTCGCCTCCGCAGGACTAACTACAGGAGCTAGAGCAAACACTGGCCTGTTTGCGAAGCGTCACCGTCACTGCAGAATCAACATCTGAGAAAGTGAGAGCAGGCGTTTATGATGGTGTGTCAGAGTATAGTGTAGTATTCAAGAAGGATTTGAATGCAGGATGTCCTTTATTTAAAGCAATATACCAAATTAGTAAAACTCCCAGGGCCTCGTGAATGGAAGTTTACACTAACTGAAAGCAAATAAGAAGTTAGGTGTGCCTTTAAACTTCCCAGTGAACATTTCCTCTTTTCAAGTTTCTTCATGTCACTCAAGAGAGCAAACAGGGTGAAGATAGTTAATATCATACACTACCCCCTTGGCATAAGATGAAACACAGTTATTATTATTTTTCAAGCACCTCAAAAACAACTTTAGTAAAAATAAAATTAACCCTATTACTTTTTTTTCTTGCTTTATTTAGATTTTTCTATTCAGAGGAATAGGTGCAGAGTTACAGATGACACCATCCATTCCCATCCCCCATCCCTTCCAAGGTTAGCATACAAACATAGATACATACATAGAAATAGATTTGGCAATTAATAAGGCCCCAAACAATACTTTCTAAATAGGTTGTACATACAAATACAATTTATATTAATTGGAAAAAAAAAAAACAGGAAAAGTTAACGCAATAATAACGTGTTAACACAAATTCGTTTTAACGCCACTAATTTCTTTAAGGCATTAACACAATTGGTGTTTCGGAGGCTCAGTTTTAAAGCTAGAGTTAAGATACTGGCATCATATGAAACTAGAGAACCTAAGGATCCCAATAATTTGGATTTGAATTTAATAATTTGAATTAATATTGGATTTCCAATAATAAATATATACATATATTTGCAAAAAACAAGCATATTTATTCACTCCCATGTTGATAAGAGTATTAAATACTTGACAAATCTCATTTTAAGGTACATTTTGAACAGATAAAAAATGTATTTATTAAATATATTAATCGATTGACAGCCCTATTAGTCGGACTATGAAAGTTCCCTTCTTTAGTGACTAAGGCTGCGTCCGAAGTCCCCCACACACACATGCTATTTTAGTACGTTAAAACAGTATGAGATTTTTTAGTATGTAAGTAACCTTAGTACGAAACCAACAGTACGCCAGTGAAATATTACAGTATACAAACACTGGACACTACGGTGGCATAAACATTATAAATATGGTTAGTTATTTTTAACCTGGAAAGTTGGTTGGGGATCCCCCATCATGCATGAGACAAGTGTCACATTTGCTTTCAGTGACGTGACCTCCCAAATGAGTGGAGCTCTCAAGTTATGTTGAACCCGGAGTGGGCTAGAGGGGTAGTAACTCAAGAGAATGCAAATCGTTTTGCAAAATAGCCAGGGGGATTTTTCCTTTTGTGTGTCATACTTAAGTCTGTCTACATTCTGTAGTCAGTGGGTATCTGTCATCAAACTGACAGAAAATATTCCTTTCTTCTGCAAATGCTTCACATTTAAAATGCAAATCATGTGTTCAGTCCGCATTGTATTCAAACATTTAGTAAAATGTCTCAGCGGACAGAAGTGGAAGAATATTCAAATCATTTACTTAAAGTAAGAGTAGTGACATCACACTATAGAAATACTCCTGCATTCAAAATTTCACTTACGTAAAAGTATTATCAGCAAAATGTTCTCAAAGTATCAAAAGTATGTGAGAATGGGCCCTGTCAGTGTTATAAAATTATATTACTGGACCATTACTATTGATGCATTAACATGTAAACTATACTTTAATGTTATAGCTAGTTGTGGTGGAGCTCATTTTAAATGCTTTATATACTTTTAGGTACTTAATTCTATAACATAATATTCCAATTATATATGCTGATAAAGTTTTAATCAGCTGTCAAATTAATGTAGTGGAGTAAAAAGTACTATATTTGCCTCTGAAATGTCGTTGAATAGAAGAATATAAAGTATAAAGTACCATAAAATTCAAATACTCAATAAATACATCAAAATTGTACTTAAGTATAGTACTTAATATACTTAGTTACCTTCCACTACTGCCAATTGACTCATACCAGTGTATTAACCCATAGAAGAGACACAAACTAATACTCTGTAAGTACTTGATTGAAATCCTCTTAATACATGATGTGCTTACATGGGCGTAACAACACAACGTAAGCACAAACAATTAGCACTCATTGAATGCAGAGTGAGACAAGGAGACTCAAGACGCTCTTAAACTTTAAAGGTGTTTGCTGTCTGACTGGTTCAAAAGAATGCAGAGTGCATTTGTAGAATACTTGAGCTAGACCTTGAACTAGACCTGCAGAGGAAATGTTTTGCCCTGCAGCTTCTCGGAACTTCTTATCATTAAAAACAACTGTTCCAAAACAAAAACGTCTTCACCAAATGACTACGTACACAGAAACCCAGTAGTAATCACTCTATTTTGTTATGTGTTATGAAGCTATAGCTGGCAGACGGTTAGCGTAGCTTAGCACAAAGACTGAAAACAGGGGGAAACAGTTAGCATGGCTCTGTCTATCTGTAACAAAATACGCTGACCAGAACCTCTAAGACCACTAACACGTGATATCTTGTTTGTTTAAAGGAACAGTGTGTAACATTTGGGGGATCTATTGGCAGAAATTGAATAAAATATTAATAAATATGTTTTCTTTAGTGTATAAATCACCTGAAACTATGAAGTTTTCCTGTTATTTTTAGGAACTTTTAATACAGTTCTCTGTTTTGTGTATTTGTTTTGAATTTTTTAACATTAATACATACTTAATAGGCTTCTTTTTGGACAAATTCAGTGTTTTCTCCTCCCTGACTCTCGGCCATTGTTCTCTTAGCTCTTTGGTTGTTTTAACCGCGTACTCTTCTAATGCAGGACGAGGCTGTTTAGCAGAGAGGGACGGCTCTGTGACTATAGCTTGTATTCAGGTCTTCACCGTGCCCTTATCTTGTCTATGAAAATATCAATTTAATGTAGTTTTCTTCACAGAAATGAATGAAATGCTGAGATCTTGACCAAACACATACTTTAAAATAAGTCGTCTTACACCCCTTAAAATCAAGATGGTCATGGTGACCCCCCTGTGAAACTTTGGTGACCCTTAGTGGGGGTCTGGACCCCCAGGTTGGAAACCAGTGTGCTAGACCTTTAAATATGCTAGAAATGTAATATATTGACAAAGTTCTCCGAGAAATTCCTGTATAATTTCATCTGTATTGGATGGAAGTAGAAATAGTTCAGTTGGCAGTGTTTACTTACTGTATTTTAAGAGTAATTCTGTTTAATATTTTATAACATGAGACAAGCTGACTAACTTTATTTGCAGTATGGGCATTAAATCATTGGTTACACATCCTGGATTCAGATAATCTTCCTTGGAGGCTCTGAGAGAGACTGTGTGCACAGCTAAACCCAATTATAGTCCGCCCTGTCTGCTAGACTCGGCTCAACCAGTACTTAAACACACACTCACACTCACAAATGCAGAAGTGGGGATCCTCCCTTGAGCTCACAGTTGGAGCCTGTGATTAAGGTGGGTGGATCCTCGAAACCACAATTCAAAACGGACCAATCCCAAAAGTGTATAAAAAAAAACATCGCAGGGCGTAGAAATCCCACTTATTTCTTCCAGATGGTGATGTGATGTAAGATATAACCAGGCCCTCCAGATTACTGTAAAACTTACCGACAAACTGCTCACTATTCTGTTTTTATGTTTGTCCCACTTTTCTCAGCCAAGTCTCCTGAAGAGAAGAAACTGAAATGCCGAAAGCGTAATTTGATTTAATATTATTGAATTAATACATTTAGGTTTCAAGCTATGCCAGTTCATGTTTTGGGTTGATAAAAGCTTAATGAACAGCACACTGCAGTATGATTTTTACCTGTCCAAACAAACTTCTAATGGCTGATATCCAACAGTTACATAAAGCAGATTATAAAACCCAGAATTAAATGTACTTTTACGTGTTTTATGCAACTGGTTAGGTTTTTTTCTGTAAATTAATTCATCATATCATTCATAGAAAGAAACTTTGGCATTAGTAACCCCCTTAAAGAATTTTATTATTTTGAATCGATGGATAGTTTATCTATACATGTTTTTTATGGGTGTTTCTGCAACTACGGTCACTTTATAATTTTAACCATCAGAGTATGTAAAACATATAAACAGATACACAAAATTACATATATTCATAAAGATTTTAATCTGTAAATCTGTTTATTCTTTATGTTCTTACTAAATGGCCTTACTGCAACATCAAAATAATGTTTATTTTATACATTTTCTTTTTTTAATTTCTATAATATTTTGAAGACATTTAGATTCATTTTCATCAAGCTTTGTGCTTCATTGTAAATATTGATATATTAAAAAACATTTTCTAAAAATTGATGATTTTGTGATTTTCTCTACACCCTGAAAAATTTTGATGTCAGTCTTCATACACAAAAAAACATAAAAATGTTGTGTTTTATGACAGATATTGCAATTCAAATGTCTAATGTCTTTACTGCAACAGCTTTAGGGCATGTTGCAAAAATGCCATTTTAGCTAATATTACAGATAAATGGAAGCTAGTAAGGTCGGCTACATTAGCTTTGACTCTTACCATTTAATATACATGAAATCAAGTAAGTAATATTAAGTTATTTTTTAAATGTAGTTCAAAACACACATTTGCTAAGCTGTATGGTAATGACACACGATAAATACTTCAGAAGAAAAGGTGATCTTGACCTTGTTTTTCTTGATTTTGAGGGTCACCTACTGTATATGGGTGACTTCTGTTTCCATAGAAACTAGATTTGGATTTGAATAAAACTTTTACTATGGCATCTGTTCAGTGTCGCGGTAAGGACTCAGGAGTGTGGGACAGGCATATTTAGATGAAAAAATCACATAAATGATTTGTAAAAAGATTAAATTAAAAATTATTAAAAAATTAAACATGTTTCATATGTATATGAAACAATTCTATTTGAAATAATGTCATATTGTAATTTAATTAGCTCATTTTACGTATCTCAACATTGAAATCACAGTTGTGGGACATGAAGAAAAGTGGTGTTGGGACCCATAAAATGCTTCAGAAATTTTATTAAATCACATTATTTAGTAATTATTTTTTTATGTCAAGATGGGTAATAACACAGTGTATTTTTTTTATCAAGCATTGCACTGTAAATTTTAAGAAAAATCAAAAATGTAATTGCTGGGACTTAAAAATGCCCGTAGTTGCAGAAACACCCTTATATGTTCTGTGCATTGAGTCCTGACAATCTGTACTTTTTGGCTTGATAACTGTCAAATTAAAGATAATTGCTTCAGCTGCCATCAGTCACATCAAACGCATAACCTACAGTACACTTCGCTCCACAACATTCTTTCTTAATTGTAACCATAATTAAACCATTAGTATTAGGTTACAGCATGTCCCAACTCACGTTGTAATTAAGAACAAAAATACTCATGCATGTTTTATTGGAGGCTGCTGTCAGCCTATCAAGACTTGCCTTTTAGTTTTTTCTAGGGAAGGCCTGGTTACTACAGCGTAGGCATGGCATGCAGGGTAAACAGTAACGCCTGTGTGTGCTCACCGGGGCGGGTACTGGTGTAAACGGTGGTGTTGTAGGGCGACGCCGGGCTGGACAATAGGGGTGAGCGGGGTCACACCCTGGGACAGCGTCCAGCTGCAGGGGGCGGCAGGTCGCTGTGTTTGCCTATACCTCCTCCTCATCGCACATCTCGCCCCTTACCCATGATTCACTGGGATGTTTGTTCGGCCTTGAGCCTTCCCACACCTTCCGCCTCTACAGTATCTCTTGCTCTGTTGTTTTTCTCTCAGGGTTCTTTAGTCATTTCTCCGTTGCCAATTTCTGCATATCATGATCTCTCATTTTCTCTACCTGCTTTTATTCATTTATTTCTTCACAAATGTTGAAATATGCATTTTTTCTCTCTGGTCGTTTACATGTCAAGTTGTCATTTGTACTGCATCATTTCCAATTTATCGTTTCCACTTTGCATCCTGGGCTACATTCACACTAATATGTTTTCGTTTTAAAACTTTTACAATGAAAACGATCTCCGTCCAGACGAGCGTTTTAGGGCCGTTTCAGAATTAATCTCCATCCATACTACCAAAGAGTATAGAATCTCTGGTGGGGTTTTTTTTGTGACAATGGCCATTAGATTGCGCTGTAGTAGCGCTGCCAACATTTTGGATTGAAAACGCCAATGAGTCCATAGCCATGAAAGTATAAAGAGACGTCTGTAAATCAGAGGACAATTAAATCAACTTCCCAGTATGAACACTTAAATAGCCCTCATTTAAATAAAAAAAAGTTGTAAAATTAACTAATAGCTGAATCCAGAGTTATTTTCCTCGGCATAATGAACGTGCATCAGACCCACAGGACTGCACCGCCCTGCACGCTCATATGACATATCTGGCTGTGCCATTGACGTGTGAATGAGTATTTAGATTGGATCCTGATGGGCAGGTTGGCACCTTGTATGGCAGCCTCTGCCATCAGTGTATGAGTGTGTGTGAATGGGTGTATGCTGACATGTAGTGTAAAGTGCTTTGAGTGGTCGGAAGACTAGAAAAGCTGTCTATAAATGCAAGTCCATTTGCCATCGCCTCGCTTCCCAGCGTTGGACACTTGACGGGCTGCCACTAGACAAACACTTTCCCTCGTGGGCTGCTGCTCCCATCTTTCAAACCGGAAACAACGTGGTGGCTTGTTTGGAAACTTTCTTTTCTTATATGATGAAAAGAGTTCACCGAAATGTGTTTTTGAAAACAATTTATGCAAGAAATAAGCCATGCAGTCGCTGAATCTGTTCTATTTTGGATCGACAACGTTTAGTTTAAAAGTAAAAACTTTTAAACTAATCGTTTGTAAGAGTTTCCAGAGGAGGCGAGTCACGTCAGACGCCCCTGATTTGCATAAAGTAGCCTAGACCTCAACTTTATGCAAGTAGTATGTGGAGTAGTAGTATGTAGTATTGTGGATGTAGCTTCAGTGCTGTGACTGTGTGAAAGCCTTTTGCAGCCCTGCAAAAGCAGCACTGTGTTGACATGCTGCAGTGTCGTTCCATCTTGAAATATGATGCTGCAGTAACTCATTCAGCTCTTTGACATCTCCACACCAGTTACCCTACAATCACTTGTCTCATTATCTGAGTGTGAGTGAGTGCATGTGTGCCAGCCTAAGCTACAGATAAGGTATCCACCACTTTGCATATGCATTTTCTCTGTGTAAGTGGGCAGTAAAACAGACGAGAGAGACTCCAACAGTAGTAGCACGTAAACGTCCCTGCTCTTGGATCACAAAATCCTCATTGATGCATCACACATTTTAATGAATCCATTCATCACACAGTTTCTGCACCAAATGACATTTCTGGGAAATGAAACAATCAAGCCAAATGCATCTTTCAGTATAAATTGACCTAAATGCAACCAGTGGAACAGTGCTTGTTGTCCGTCCTCTCCGTAATTGTCTTAGGGTCTCTGCAGGCACTTTGTTTGCCCAGATAAGCCGTGCTTTGTTGGTACGGAGAGCTGACATAGCACTCTTTTTGTTCCATGGGCCACATTTACTCCGCTCTCACTGTACTGGCAGACTCACAACAACAACAACACTGTTTTCCAGCGACGGCACTGTCATGTTCAGATACAGGAAGGCAAGATTGTGCAGGAGCGTCTTTATAACCTGTTGATGCTGCTGTGCTCACTTTTGACTGTAGGCTCTTTATGTAAAATGCTTAAATAATGTGAGTCTATTCTACATATGCATATAGGACCAACTGAATTTATCTCAGTGGCACTGAAGAGGAATAATTAAGTGGCAGTGAAAAATGTGCTGTTACAAAAGCAAGTAGATTACAAATCTGCAAAAAAAGACAAGCAATCATCATATGTGTGCATTTAACAGTAGCATGCATGATAACTTGGACAGATCTGATCCACTAAATGATGCAACATTGATCTGATGCAACACAGAGGCAAGAGGGGAAGACGTCCAGCCCTCAAAAATGATGAAACCCACGTTAATCTTCCTGTCACCACAACCTGCGTCTGTCTTCATGACATGCCACTTCCTTTACTTTCACTTCCTCTTCTTTTTGTGAGTGTCAAACTCAGATACGTGTGATTGACACACGTCCTACAACTAGAGTTTTTATAAGACTTTTATATTGACCTTTTACCAGACTTCTCCCACTCAGGCTTTTGACTGGTTGAAGTCTGGCATGTGCTGCCCACGCAGAAGTCAAGTGTCCTACTGCCCTCTGGTGTTTGAAACAGCAAATTACACAAAAAAAAAATGTTTTTCTAAAATCTGGATTGTCTGTTTCTATTCACAAATAAGCAAATTGTCCACAAAAAGTTGAAAATTGCATTCATTTTTTCAAAAACAATTTTTGAAGTTAGTAGGTGATGTCGCATTGTGACGACTCCTCCTGTGTCTCGGCTCGGCCTGGCCTGCTTGTTGTGATTTCTCCTGCCCTGGCAGTGCATGTTGTAAGTGAGCTGATGAGTTTTCAAGCCTACAAAGCTGGTCAGTTCAGTCTGCATCTATGGCAAGCCATTTTAACATTTAATAGCCAGACAGGATATTCATTAACGATATCTGCAACGTCATTTTGCCTAGTCAAAACTCTAATTCAAGATATCCCTAATTCTATTTTGACTAGGTAAAACTCTAATTTTAGATATCCGTATTACATTTTGACTATTACGATTCAAACTACTTTTGCCATTCATGTGTATGGGGTTTCTCATTACGGATATCCACAATTCCGTTGCGGATACCCACAATGTGAATTACGGATATCCAGAACTGAATTGTGGATATCCGGAATTCCAGTTTCAGATATCTACAATTTAATTCTGACTAGTCATAATTCCAGTTCAACATATCTTTAATTCCCCCAAAACTGTAGATATCTAAATTGTCCTATTTAGATATCTAAAATTAAATTGTGACTAGTCAGAATGACGTTGACAACTACACGTAGCATACACATAGCCGGTAAAAAGAAGCAGTTTTTGTGCTGCACAAAGCTGTTTTCAATGATACAGTATCATTGCTGTTGACAAAATAATCTCACCTCAAGGAGTTTGCACTTCCATCTGCTGAGGAAGATAATGCAATATGATCAAAAGCTCCAGAACAGCCACTGAATAGACATATTAGTGGTGAGATTATTTGGTCATCGGCTGTTTCCAAGGTCAAGGATGAACTTTCAATCACGACTGTGTTGCAGTTTAAAGCACTGTGTGTAGCATATCTAACCACATGCTGCAAAGAAATGGGGGTCAGCATTTCACCTTTAGCACTGGTCCATACAGTCATCAGTTATCAAATAAAGAAACTAACAGCAGGGCAAGAATACGCAAAATTCAACCAAACTACTGAAACTCTGAGAGCCGGTCCAAATAATAGCTTATAATCTTTGCGCGTGGCATCTGCCTATATTGTGTTTACTGTGCCACTAACCGGGGGCTGGACGGTCTGTGTACATTTGGATATTTTGTTTATTGGACCAAATCCAAAGTGGCGAGAAGACGACCCGCATCTTCGTCTCGTCTCGACAACCAGGGGACCACCCCACCAGGAGTAGAGCGTGCGGCGTCTCCAGGAGATGGACCGAATTCAGCCACCATGATCTTTACCTAAACCTAACCATGTAGGTTTGTTGCCTAAACCTAAGGAGATTGCAAACTTCTCCTATGTGTGGCTCAGACCTCCGGTGCTGGGGTTTGCACCGCTAGCTGAATTTGAGCTAATTGCATACTGCTAAATGAAGGCCGCCCGCTCTCGTCCTCCTGAAACATTCTCTCGTTTCTGCCATTTTGGATTTACTCCAATAAACAAACCATCAAAACGTACCTTCAACATGACTGACAAGCCCTCGTGCAGCTCTATTTCTTCGTCCTCTAATGTTGGACTGAGGGCAGACTGGACGCTACAACTGGTTGCTCATTTCTCTGCAAACACAATACGTAGACGTCTTGGACGTAACGTTAACACTGTAACCTCGTCACATTCTGTCGATAATGTTCATTTTTTTAATGTTTTAAACTAAAATTCTGGCCAGATCTTACACATTGCACATGTTAGGACATAAGAATAAAAACTTGCAGTACTTCAGAGTTTTGGTCCACATCCAAGTTGAAAATCTAGTGAACTAATTATTTGAATACAGTAAAGCAGTAATTCAATAAGCTGGTGCTTCATACAAAGATCTGATTCTCAAGGGAAATTTAATTTGTGTCTACCGGCTAAGTTTGAACTGAAGTCCCTTTGATGTCTCCTTCAACTGATGTGTATGCGTGTCTGTGTGAGTCTATGAATGAATACCACAAAATCAGCAGAAAACAAAATAAGTCTCACAGACATCAAAGAGACCCACGAGGGAAGATGATCTGTTTTCAGTCATGGTGAACCACATTTCTCTCCCCGACCAGTTCTCCAGTCATCCCTCTCTCCAACCCCCCCCCATCCTTACATCTCTACTGCCACCCAACCACTGGGTGGCACATGTGGCAGTGTTGCACTGTGTCAGCATGTCCTCTCACGCAAACCAAAGATCCCTTCTTTGAGAGCAGCATGAGTGATGTGCGGACCGGCTTTTCATTTGGGGATTTGGATGTTTGGGGATTTTAGTGCTGTGACGCATTGTTTTCCTCCTCGGAGTGATGATCTGAGCCTGCAGTCAGACGCAACTGAATGGGACGCTGGGGAATATGTTGAAGGAGTTTAGTGAGGAGGGATGGAGACAAGGCCGTAGAGGAGATGAATGAAGACGAGAGAGAGTGAGTGAAAGTGTTAGAAAGACTGAACAGCTAGAACAACTAGTGAGAGAAAGTTTGGTGTCTGCGTTTTTGGCAGCCTCAAGTGGCAGCAAGATATAAAACTTAATGGGGTTTATTTTATACATCTATAAATATAAGCCTATAAAATTCTAATTACTGGTATTTTGTGTTGTGAAACAATTTTTTGTTTGTCAGCACTTGTTGGTCAGTTCTACTCGCTTGCTATTAATTAAGAGGATTTATGTATTTATTTATTTACAAAACAGGAACACAACATATTTTCAGATATAGACACACTATGAAAATCAGCTAGAAGTGACGAAATACATTTTCCAATCACAAGGAAGATTTTTAAAAAAAAAGCAAGATAAATTGATAAATAAAGTTTGTTATATCCATCCATCCATCCATTTTCTTCCACTTATCCAGGGCCGGGTCGTTTTCCAGCTCTTCCTGGAGGGAAGAGCAGGAAGAGAGTTTGTTATATAAAAATTAATAAGTAATTATCTTAAGTAATATGTTTAAGTAAGACATATAAACATACAAAGCAAACAAGTCCAACAACTTTATACTGTTCTTGTTTTTAAGTGATTTAATAGAACTGAGTAGAATATAGGGCTGACCCGAATGCTTCAGAGCTTCAACCGTTGCCATGGTATTCGACCTCCAAATCACTATTCGAATGCTTCAGGTTTTTTTGTTTTTTTTTCATATATTTATATAATAATAATGTATAAAACAATGTAATAAAACAAAAAGAAGTTGGCTAGTTAAAGCTGCAGTAATTATTTTGGCAACCAGGGAGGCAGCACAACAACCTGTGAACACAACACTGACATATGGTGAGAATGAGGGGGCTGTAATTTATCATACAATGTTCACGTCCTTTTTGTAAAATAATTAATGAACTGTTTCATTTTTATTTATGAACAAATATAATTAATGAAACATTATTTAATAGTTTTCTGAATCTCCTCTTTTAGGGCGAACATTTCCAGAAGAATTAAATGTTCCGACGAAGGCTGTGATATGTGTAAATAATTAAATAGCCATTTAACTAGTAATAATAATGGTCCAAAAATTATGTAAAGTTTTATGTCAAAAACCTTTCAATTTACAAACCCAATATCTCCTATTATCTTTTATTCACTGTAGAAATTCAGAATGAGTCTCTGTATAATATGTAGGAGCATCCTGACTGAGACACTGCTCCTAAAAGCTGAATGATACCTACTATAGGCTACAAATAACACAGGAACGCACTTTAACTATTAACACTAAACACACCACCTTAACCCTATAATGTCCAGTTGGAATATTATAGTCTGACTATAGAAGATGCATAACTCAAGTATAATAATATAGCAATATAATCACAGCTGATTATGACTGACACAGTATAACATGCTTAAAGAAATAATGGATAAATAAATAGGAATAAGTCGCGAATAAGTTAATGATACAAATGGATGTTTATAGATAAAAATCTGAGATTGTAAAGTGGGAAAAGACACACACACACACACACACACACACACACACACACACACACACACTGTCCTGAGGGGTCGTCATCTATCTCCTGTTTCCAGTTTAGTTTCCTCATCCACTTTCCCGTCATGTCGCCACAAGGCAAACCCCTACTCACTCTTCTACTCTTTGATCCTTGATGAGGACATCAGCCACTAACTTTTTTTCTCCTTCTCTCTTTCTTTTTGATATATTGTGTCTCCATTTCTCAGAATAAAGATGACCTAAATATAGTTTCTGCATTGCTCACAGCTCAGTAGAATAGAATTGTGCAGCTCCTCTTTTTTTTCAGTAAGTGAGCCTCCTCATTTGTCTAATTCACTCTCTGTTTAGTTTTTTTGGTCTTGTTGCCGTGTGTGTGCATGCGAGTGTGAGCACAGATTCCATCCATCCATCCATCCAGTCCTTTGAGAACATGTTCACGCCTGTGTGAGTGTATCAACATCATATCCCCCCTATCCTCCTCACTTCTCAGAACAGATTATGAGCGTTGGAGCTGACTGAAATGACTTTGAATTCTCCAAAGCCCCTAACCCCTGGGAACATACCTGTTCTTGCAAGCCTCAAACGTACAGGTGCCTCATTTCAAAAGACTCCCTCGCTCCTTTTCCTCTCTCATTTTCACCCTCCCCCCTTACGGCTGCAACTTTAGCCCTCGACTGAACTAGAGGCCTATTGAAATACCTCCCCCTGGTCTAGTCTGCACTTCAAAGTCGACTTTCACCCTCGAGCCAGATCCGAGGGGGCGGTCCGAGCAGGAAAGGGCCCAGCCCCTGAATAGTTAGGACTTCAAAGCCTGTAGCATTTAGTTAGGAGCTGTTTGAAAATTGGAGAGCACTTTTTTAAAAAGTAGATTGATGCTTTCGTTTGTCCACTGTAAAGTTGATACTGTAATTGTCTGACCAAAACTTTGGTCAGATAAAATGACTTTTATAAAATAATGCTTAATTAGCTTTAACCCTCTGAGACCCACTATAGACCTGTATTTGTCTTTTTTAGGGGGGTATAGGGGGTCTTTAGGGGGAGATAGCAGGTCAACAGTAGATGTCACATAGAAGTGGTGTACATCATCTGAAAGCTGGGAACCTGAAGATTAATTTGAGATGCTGCTCAGCACTGTGTGTCAAGGTGTTCTAGTCATTAATAACAAATAAACATTAATTAAATAATTAAATAATTAAATAAACTGTGTGAATGTATAAGGGTTTGGAACATTATGATAGAAGTATATGATGGTCATTCCCATGCTCTGTTATGTCGCATAAGTTGTTTTGGGGTTTGATACCATTTGTTACATAGATTTGGTGCTAATTTAACCATTTTTTTTACCAATCGAGAATTGATCAAAAATGATTAATAATCCCTCCAGAATACCACATTAAGACACCAAGACCCCTTGAGGAACACCATAGAAAAAGCCATGCTGTGATTTGGGATCAAAAACTTTTGACATTTTGAGATATCTGCAAGAATTGCATTTTTCTGCGATTGGATGGCGAGCACTTCTGTTGTGTAAACTGCTCAGAAACCTCTTTATTGTCAATCTACCTAGGAAAGCCATCCATCCTCTGAATGCTCTAGGTCTCTAGTTTGTGGCTGTAAAGTTTCATGAGGCTGTGATTATCCTAGAGGTCACCACAGGTCATTTTATACAGCGAGGTCAGGTTTCAAAAAATGGTCTCACTACAACGAAATAGCTACTATGGGGACTAACATCATAACTCATGAATATAATTGGGCTCATTGGATCCACAAGAGTCTCAGCTTTACAGTGATACCCAATTTATGTAATTCCAAGACTGTTTAGGGACCCCAGTATGCAGAAATATTCAAATACACCATTTTAGAATAGGCGAAAATAACACATTTATACTGCATTCAAAAAAACTGCATGTGATTATCATAAAGTGGGCATGTCTGTAAAGGGGAGACTCGTGGGTACCCATAGAACCCATTTTCATCCACATATCTTGAGGTCAGAGGTCAAGGGACCCCTTTGAAAATGGCCATGACAGTTTTTCCCCGCCAAAATTTAGTGTAAGTTTGGAGCGTTATTTAACCTCCTTCGCAACAAGCTAGGTCTAGGTCAAGGTTTCCTAGTTTCATATGATGCCAGTATCTTCACTCTAGCTTTAAAACTGAGCCCGCTAAAATAGCAAGTTGCGTTATCGCGTTCACTTTGACAGCCCTATAATTTACACCTTCAGAAGTTACTGAGCAACATATCATTATTACCTCTGCCAAGGAGGATATGTTTTCGGTTCAGTTTGTTGGTTTGTTTCTTTGTTTGTCTGCAGGATTAAAGAAAAACTACTGGCCCGATTTTCATGAAACTTGGTGGAAGGGTGTAGCATGGGCCAAGGAAGAACCCATTAAATTTTGTTGCAGATTGGCCTTGGCGGAGGTCTGTGCACTCCAAGTGCCCTTCTAGTTTGGAGTTGTATTTCTTGATACCTGTCGAGGGCAGGTAGTGTACAGTGAGTGGGCTTTTAGAGCTTTTATGCTGAAAACAACTGCCTGCTGCGGCTGAAAACGTCGATATGAGAGCGGTGGGTGTGAACCAAAACAGTACAGTTGTGGGCCGGACAGCTAAACAATGAGCTGAATCTCACTATGAAGCTCTGTTTAGCCGAGGGGAGCTGCAGATTCAGGTCATAATTCTCTACAAGTGACTCCTTTCATGCTGTCACATTGTTTCACACTGTCATTTAATACATTGTTATTCTAGAAAATATGAATTATAGCTGCTTTAACTTCACATCTTCATGTGTTTGTGAAGGCACTCCATAAATAACCTTTTTATTATTATCATCAAAGGACTCTCCACCATCCCTCCCTCAGTGTTGATATTTTTCCCCACCGTCCTCTCAACTTATAATTCATTTCATGAGAGTTTCCCACTGGGGTTTGTGCAGTGACATCATTGCAAACATGCAACATACTCTGAGCCGGCTGGAGTCAATAGTCATCACCGTTCTGTGTCATCATGGGGAAAGCATCTCCCATAATCTGGGGGGCTGTGGGGCCCCCTAATTGCTTTATGTAATAATATGCTGCAGTGATGCGCTCTTCTGGGAGCCATGAATGTAAATGCTCCCCCTCCTCATCATCTCCTTTCTTCATTAAAACATAACGTCAGCACCGTGCCAACAAAGGGACAATTCACAGGGGCTGGGAGCCCGGTTGGTACGCATAGCGCTGCACTGATGGACTGATCAAACACATTCAAATGTTCCCTTTGGGTATTATTAGTAACACGTGATCTTGTGTTTATTTCATATTAATTCATTTATACAGGCAAGTCAATTAAGGACAGATTCTTATTCACAATGACAGGCTGGAAGGGGGGTTTGCACTAACAATAAGTATCATCGCAGTTATACGATAATGGTGTATAGAAATCTGTAAAAGAGTGAAGTAGCTCGGGGGTAAGCTGGACAGACACGTGAGGGCTTGGATGCAGTAAACGGCGAAACAGATGAGTTTGCAGAACAAGGGCACCATTAAGGCACATATTACATCTAGTATTTGTATGCATTTATCCCCCTTTAAAAACCCAGTCCTTATAAATTTGATTATCTGCCTGATACTGCCACATAGTATAAGATTAATTCATCTCCTAAGAAGTAAAGTTAAATTAGGTGAAATCTCTAGTATGTTACAAGTAAATTAAGTAAGATAGGTTCAGGGCTGCAACTAACCATATTTTTTGTATTATCAATTAAAAGGACTGTTTGTAACTTCTTACATGTATAAATCAATCCGGGTCGGTGTCCCATGCACGCTCACGTGTGGCTACGCTGTTAAGACTCAGACTCCAACACAAACTACACGGAAGCACCAAAACCACAAAGTTATATCTAGTGAAGCCCGTCTTGCAAAACAGTGTTGGCCGTGGTCGGAGGACGCGGGGGATACTGTAGCTTTGGTCTCCAGGGCCGGAGTTTCTGCTCCTCTGCTTGCCTTCACTCACAGCTCGCTCCACCTCTACACGTGCATGCGCGCACACTACACACGGCAGAAGAGTTAGTTTAGCTCTGAGAATATCTAGTGAATGTACAGTGGACGTTTGTGCAGAAATAAATGCTGCAGCTCCTCCAGACCAACAGAGGTTTCCTGTCTTGTGAAGTGACGGGGCTCCGCAACGAGTTACGTTATCGTCTCCGACCGGGTGCCGGTGTCTCCCCTGTTTCCTCCGGCCGCAGTCGGGAGGCTGAAGCAGGAAAAGCCAACACTAGGATCAGCATTGATTCATGGAGAGACCTTCGTCTGGTCAGCTAACATTGCTGCCAAGCAGCTGAAATATAGAGTGATATTGTGGTTTTAGCTGACGTGTGTCGCCTCACTGTTTTGACGGATGCTCGCTCACATTCAGGTAGCGCGTGCACATGGGCGAGCGCGAGCAACAGGACACTGACTTTCGTTGATTTAACGGCCACAGGTGTCGCTGTTACAACCAATTTCTGATTCTTACAAACAGTCCCTTTAATTTGAGCATTATTTTCTTGATTAATGTAATCGTTTATGTAATGTCAGAAAATAATGAGAAATGCCCATCACATATTCCTAAAACACAAGGTGACGTCTTCAAATTGCTTGTCCTGTCGGACTCACAGTCCAAAACAAAACAAAAAACTCTGTTTACTACCACGTAAGACAAAGAAAAGTATCAAATTCTCATCAAAATTGTTATCAATTGTTTTTTTTGGCGATTAACTAACAGATTACTCGACCATTTGTTTCAGCTGTAGCAAGGTTTACTCAGTCAGAGGAGAAGAAGAAGAGAGTATTTAATGAAGAGTGTATTACATTTAGGGGGGATCTATTGGCAGAAATGGAATATAGTATTAATAAGTAAGTTATCTTTAGTGTATAATCACCTGAAATTAAGAATCGTTGTGTTTTCGTTACCTTAGAATGAGCCGTTTATATCTACATATGGAGTGGGTCCTCTTCACGGCAAGGTTATAATAGTTTTTATTTTATTTTAGTTTTGATGTTTCAATTTCATTTTAGTTTAGTTCCGTTTTTCAGAAAGGTTTAATTTTTATATATTTAGTTTTACAGTAGTTTTAGTTTGTTTGTGTTAGGGCCAGCTATAATCTCAGAAGTATGTGGCTACATATACATACAAAATACATGGTTGGAGAACTGTGTAGGAATGGCCAATGTTTAATGTTTAATCTTCGAGCTACTTTGGTGAAGCGGTTGCGGCATAGCGCCAAGTCCGTTTGGTTTCTGTGGTTCAATGTCACAAGAGTTGACAGAAATTCATGCTGTCTCCTTTTTTCGGTTGTGATATATTTGAGCTAAAAAAACTAAAACTAAAATGAATTTACGTTCAATTTTATTTTATTTTTTATTAGTTTTTTACCTTCCTTAATTTTTTGTTTTTCTTAAAGGATATGGTTTTAATTTAGTCTCAATTTCTCACTCTTTATTTTCATTTTAGTTTACTATAATAATCCTGCTTCATGGAGCCTGCCACCATGTTTCTACAGTATCCCAGAACGGACAAACCAAACACTGGCTCTAAATAGGGACATTCACGTTTTCGCGTCAGCCACCGTAGTTCTCCGAAACACTTGGCACACGGGAAAAATTTCAGTTGGTTGCAATCTGCAACCTTACCGCTAGATGCCGCCAAATCCTACACACTGCACCTTTAACTGACAGAGAAGAGATGAAAAGAGAACAGAACAGAGGAGCCGTGCAGCTTTTTAGTATCACGATCATGAGACGTCGTAAATTAGCCAATGAATCTTACTTCTATGAGTCCAACTAGAAAAAAAAAAAAAAAAAACTCCATAGACATCCAGAGCCAGTTATCATCTCTCAAAGTCATGCTCATCCTCAGCACTCTCTCAGCCTAAACAAGTGGACAGCTGATTCTTCTCAGGGTGGCCTGAGTTTAGACACTGGTGTAGAGAGAGACCGGAGCGTCAGGAGAGGATCCACAGCTGCTGTCGAATGAAAAACACATAATGGAGTGGAGGGGGGGACTATTTGTCAGGGAGGAAGCGAGAAAATAAGACATATTCTTGAAATCATAATATATCTTTTTAACAACTTTTAAAAAGCCACCAAACAGATACAATACTCTCTTTAAATAACCTAGAAAGTAACCCTTGTGAACACTTATTTCAGGTAAATTAAAGGAAACTACAAAAGTGGAGTTGCAGCTTTAAAAATCACTCAGCTTGAAAACATGCAGCAACCAGCAGAGGGCAGACTTGTAATAAAAGAGGAACAAGACCGTCTGTGAGTAACTATAACTTGTTGCCTTAATGCATTTTGTGGTCCATTAGCAAGCTGGTAAAGTAAATCATTAGTCCCATCATTAGTGTATTTATTCATTGAGTCTTAATGCATCTGTATTTAATGTGAGAGAAACAGAGTTTTAGTTGTAGAGACATGTGGTGTGGATCAGGATTCATAAAACAGAGTGACGTCCAATGTGATCTGTAAATTATTGTCACGCTGGAGGCGCCGAAGAACTTCTTCTGCTTTGAATTGTTTTTCCGCCTCGCTTTTTTTTTGTTTTTTTGAGTCCGAACACATGTTGACCATCACGCTTTCTTCCAGAGGCGGCTGCATTCTTGACCTAAAAAGTCCTCACAGTTGGTTTTCATAATCACACTGCCACACAGCTGACAGCAAGATGAGACCTTGTTTTCTGGGCTTTTTTTGGACATCTATCACTGTGAAGTCTTTGCAAGAGGCCAGCTTGGTAGAATTATTCAAAACAGGCCTTTCCAAAGTGGTATTATTCAATTTCACACATTATTCTTTTGTAATATCTTGATAAAAAGTCCACTTTTAAGTCCAGTATAAGACAATGCTTGTACAGTATCATCATCACTTGGCACTATGAGCTCCTTTCATCACTTGTTCAGTGGCACAAAGATTCAAATCATCTTCTATTGTAGGAATGAAAAGATAGCGTGTGTGTGTTTCTATTCTTCCAGTGTCCTTTCAAGACACAGTGTGCTTATTTGAACAGACATAATGAACAGTGTGACACAGTGAAAGAAAAGGCACCAGGCAGAAGATGTTCCTCAGGAACTGGTCAGCATGGAAGTTTGACAATAGACTCTTTATGCTCAACAGAGACTGATTGAGAAATAATTGTCTTCCTCTGCAGTAAATAACAGCAACAGTTTGTTTGAAAGAGAAATGGAGGATGCGCCTGCATATTTTAAAGTGTAGATAATGAAACTGATGTTTATCAATAAATGCACGATGACTCACAAAGTCGCTCGCTATTATAACTTTTCCACCCTGCCACTAATTTGACTTTGTGCAAATAGAAATTATGTCAAATTACATTTAAACATTTAGAGGTTTGTAAATTATCTATGATTAGCTTGTCAGGCCGGTTTTGACGACAATTACTTTGAACATCAAAGGAAACAGTTAATTGGAGATCCATCTGACTAAAGACTGGAGCACAGATATACTGGATGTGCAAGTGGATTGCTTTTAATTCATGTGCAATACAACAGCTCATGACTAAATAACATATCGGAAGAGAAATGAAGACGGTTAAAACAGTTTAGGAAGAGATTTAGATAGATAGATAGATAGATAGACAGACAGACAGACAGACAGACAGATAAATAAAAACATAAATGACTTAAATTGCTACTAAAACTGAACTAAAATGGAAAAGAGTACTAGGACCATAAATCTTAATCTGCCTAGTAACTGTACCATGAATCAATGTTCATACCGAATGTATACACACGCACACACACATATATATGTATATATGTGTGTATATATTCAGTATATGTATATATGTGTATATGTATATATATATATGTATACATGTATATACTGTATGTATATATGTGAGTATATATGTATATATGTATGTGTGTGTGTGTATATGT
>CAKALU010063504.1:0-20893 GCA_916700995.1 Hozukius guyotensis | reverse complement strand
ACATTAAATGTTAAATTAATGTACTGATGAAGGTCCTTGGTGACCGAAACGTTGAATAATAAAGCAGAAAAAAGCGTGTGCTTGAGCAAGTCATTTTATATTTGGAAAAGTACACGTTGGAGGGGATCTACTCCCAGCACCAAAAACAAATTTGAGAATGTGCATTTTGACCTCTCCCTGAATGTTTCACTCAAACGCCTGATCAAAAACCAGCATACAGTAAATATCCGCTGATTAGGGCTGCCCAATTAATCACAATTTTATTTAAATCGCAATATGTTCTTCTGCAGTTTTCAAATTGCAGGATGAGGAGGAAATTGCAATATTTGTTAAAGGTGAAATGTGTGTCAAAATACCATTTTTAATTAAATATTGTGGTGCTGCAGAGATGTCCTGGCTTACATGTACACATCATCTTCTGCAGACTTAAGAAAACATCTTTGTATGTTTTAATATGTTTTTCAATGAAAATGAGAATAATGATGTAAAAATGATCATTTCCTCTAATATCGCAAATCATATCGCAGTTGCAATATCAGCCAATATAATCGCAATTAGATATTTTTTCAAAATCGTGCAGCCCTACCGCTGATGTAACACAAGTATTCATCATTTACTTCTGACTTAATTGTGCCAAGTTACAGTCAAATGTCTGAGTGTCTATATTTGCACAAATATCTGAAAGATTACCACGGCAGAAACACACATTATTGTAAAAAAACATATTTATTATGACAGTGTTAGTAATAGTATATTATACAAATACGAGCACATGCCCACTGTATAAAAATACAAAATCTTGATGTGTTTCAGTGTTCTGAACATCATAAATCATTAAAAAAATATTGATTAACATTACTGTATGTGTAGTCAGTTCCATCCAGCCCTGCAGTTTTAATGTTAAACACTAAAACACCTGTACTTCAGCACTCAGACACTTTGAATGCAGCTTAAAAAGATATTGAGAAGCAAGAAACAGCTGCTCTCTGGTTTGTTGCAGGTGTGACGTTTCAAAACTCAGAATGAAAAAGAATCCAACAGTAACTCATCTATAAAGAAAACAGGTACAAAAAAAGGATATAATGGTACAAAGAAAATGGTGAAAAAGTTAATTTATTGTCACATTCACACCTCATATAAATGCCACATACCTTTCTTATTTATCAGTTCCTGTTGAATTCTTTTTAAGGCATCTGAAAAGTACTCAGTACCAGTTGCAGGACTTTGATAAAACCGACCATGTCGATCCATCTAAAAGCTAAACTGTATGTACATGTAAGAATACATTAGATGTAAATAGAATAAAAACAAAATAACTTCAGTTCGCCCAGTAACAGCCAATCTAATAAACGCTAAACGCATTCATCCTTGATGCATTAAAGAAAATGTTAGCTGCCCTCAGGTGTATAGAAAGTGATGGTAAGCAGTGGGAGATAATCAATGCGAAGGTTAATTAGTGACAACATATGATGCGACTATCCCTGCCCATGTCAGAGCTGTCGGACTCGGACTCCTTGCAGAAGGTCTGGGCTCCAGTGAGGTGACGTGAAGCAGCAGATCAGAGCAGGTTGAACTCCTCCTAACCTTTTGACCTTTAGCTTCAGCAGAAACACATACGCCAGGTGTATGGGAATATAAAAGAATGTATGAAGACAAATACACACTATACTAATATCTTTAAAAAAAACATGCTTTTTATAATATAAAGAATGAAACAAAGGAAAAATAGGGCTGTCCTGAATACCAGTTTTTGGGCTTCGAAGCTTCAATGAGAGAAATATTCAGTGCCCTGGAGGACAGAGCTGCTGCTGCACAAACAGTGATATCCATCTGAGAATAACTAATAATAATTAATGTTGAATATGAATAATATTGTGGGAATATTCCTTATTTCATGGACTATTTAAGGGTATATATACTTTATTATTAAGTAATAAAAATAAACAAAAAATGAAGCATTCGAATACTGATTTGGAGGTCGATTACCATGGCAACGGTCGAAGCTTTGAAGCTTTGAAGCTTTGAAGCATTCTGGTCAGCCCTAAAGAAAACTCTTATTGAAGTAGTTGTGTGTATCAGCAGTGAATCTATGACGTGACCCACCGTGATTTAAAAAAATACTGATCACAATTTTCAGTGTAAAAAAAAAATCCCTGAAGGTCCCTGTTTCAAATTCTTAAAGTTTTTTTTTTTCGTAGTGTAAATGGAATTAACCAAATCTTATTTTTAGAAAGTACTCATGTATATTTTGGAGATTCTAATGTGTAAAGCTTTCTCTGCCCGTCCTAATTTAAAAAAAAAAATACACTACTGTAGCTATCTTTGCTCACAAAACAGTTTCAGAGTTGACTTGTGTTGGAGAGTAGAGCAAATCGTCTAGTTTTTGGTTTCATCACATTAATATACCTGACAAATTGATACCTGCGGACATTGTGTAGCCGATTAATGATTTACTTCTTGAGCAGATATTTAAACCTCTGCTTTGTTCTTCGAGTGATCGGCGTGAGCCAAGCTCTCCTCGGTCTCCTCCTCTTCCTCGGGAACCTGGAAAACATGCAGACATCCAAATTATTTGTCTGTAGCATAATGATAGAAAGCTAAATAAGACATGGGTGTACGCAGGATCTAAAATTAAGTTTTTTCCTCACATGCCACTGTGGCAGGTCACTGAACATTTAGCCACACAATTTTTTTTTCTGCCACTTCTGGAATCTACGTAGAACGTGTTACAATTATAAACACTAGGACTGTTTATTGGCAAGAATCTGGCGATACGATACGTATCATGATACAGGGGTTACCATTATAATACGATATATTGCGGTACTGTAAGTAAGGCGATATATATATATTCTTTATCTAATTTTAGGAAAACTGTCAGAGTATGAAGAACATACCGCCATATGCATAAAATCTGAGTAAGTTTACTTTTTTATGCAATCAGATTAGTAGGATCTGCATTTGCATTTATCACAGAGGACGCATATCTTTGCAAATACAATGAAGCATTGACTGAGTTAATCTTTGCATGTAAACTATTACCTACCTATCTGCCATGGTGGCAGGTGACCTGACATTTTGACCTGCCACAGCCAACATTTACCCTGCATTTGTTTGTCTGTAATTCCATTCCCTGGGTGTACGTCATATGGACATAGAACAATTATTGTCTTTTATGTTGCTGTACCACCAGAGAGTTGGACACAGGAAGAACTCTTTTCTATGAATGAAATCTTGATTGTAATAATGCTGTAAACCACATTACCACAAATTTAATAACTCAAAAGAAATACTGGGCTACTGCATCTATCACTTGTGATGTTCGACAGTCAGAAACTAGAGATAATATTTATGAGGAGTGGGATTTCTTTACCTCCCAGTAAATAGAGTCATCGAAGCAGTTCTGGTCTGGCGGCTGGCCCCAGAACGGCAACTTCATTATTAAACCTGGAAAGAAGGAAATTGAATTCAGGCTTTTTGCTCCATCATGACGAAACCCCGGCCTTCTCCGATGAGTGGCAAACCTACTGCTCAGGAATTGAACTGTTATATGTCACATTTTATGGTCTCATGTTTCATCTCCACCCACCTGTAAAAGCACCTCCAACCAAGGCGAACCCGAGGGATGAAGCCAAGGCAGCAGCTTGCATGGCAGCATTACCTCTGAGGAAGAGGAAGAGGAGGAGGGTAGACGGGAATGTAAGCATTTAACTAAAGTATAAAATTACTTCAAAGCTACAATACAGCTATATGTGTGTGTGTGTATGTGTATTATTATATGTATATGTTAGATTTATGGTGAGTTAAACGGCTCTTACTTGTCTTTTTTCCCCATAGCCACAGCCACAATGCCAGCCAGCCCGCCCAGGATGCCGGGCATGCCGTGCAGATTGTGGACACCGCAGGTATCCTGGATGCCCAGGTTGGATGCCAGGATGGGCTGCAGAGGAGAAAAACCAAAGGAGTGTCTTTTTAAAAGGTGAAATATACATTACACACAGTGCACTTCAATAGACTAAGCTACTTTTTTAATTCTGCACACCACCAACAGCTCTACTCTGCTCCTTTATAGACTGGTTTTACTGTATTCCACCAATAATGTACAGCTTATTCTGCACTTTAGTCTATTTTTAAAAAACTCTCTACCTCAGTTCTCATCCCGCATTATATTCTATTTGACATTTCTTAATCCCCTGGTCTCTACTGTATATCTCTTATATTTTATTATCCAGCACTATATCACTTTATGCACTATATTCACATTTTAATAGTCGTGTATCTCAGTTGTTACTCTGCACTATATTCAGTTTTAACAGTTTTCATCATCTCCTTGTATTTTTATATCTGGTATATTTTTTGTACTTTGTATTACTAACTTTTTTACTGCCTTTGTACTAACATGTTTTGCACTATGGAACTGTGATGCTGGAAACTTGAATTTCCCTCGGGATCAATAAAGTTACTATCTATCTATCTATTTTGTTTAAAAAAAAAAAAAATGGACAAGAGCCTTCATATGCCAAAAAGATGTTGAATTATATCTAGAAATTCATCATTTTTGACAGACATTTTTTGTAGTTAAGTAAAGTGTTTTGCAACTAATTATTATCGATTAGTCTACTGATTATTTTCTCGATTAATCATTTGGTCTAGAAAATGTCAACAAATTGTAGAAAACGTCCATCACAGCTTCTCAGAGCATTTTCAAATGTCTTGTTTTGTCCGACCAACAGTCCAAAACCCAAAGATATTTAATTCACTATCATAGAATAGAAGATGCTCATAGAAGAGCAAGAAAACCATGAAATATTCACATTTGAGAAGTTGTTTATTTTTATTGTCGATTAATCTGTTGATTATTTTCTCGATTAATCGATTAGTTGTTTGGTCTATAAAATGTCAGAAAATGGTGAAAAATGTCGATCAGTGTTTCCCGAAGCCCAAGATGACGTCCTCAAATGTCTTATTTTGTCCTCAACTAAAAGATATTCAGTTTACTGTCATAGAGGAGTAAAGAAACCAGAAAATATTCACATTTAAGAAGCTGGAATCAGAGAAATTAGACTTGTTTTTTCTTGAAAAATGACTCAAACCAAATAATCGATTATCAAAATAGTTGGCGATTAATTTAATAGTTGATAACTAATCGATTAATCGTTGCAGCTCTACTTAAAAATTACTTTAATCCATTCAAATTGTTGCAGGTGTTCTGCAAACTCACTAATTGATTAATTGATTAATCGTTTACGTCACAAATTTTTAAAATTTTTCAGGAAACTATCACTTAAAATCAGCCTTTTTTTTTATTTTGCACATTTGCTTTCCACTCACAGTGAGGAACTTGAAGCCCAGAGTGGAGATGATGCCAGCCACTAATCCAATCAGCATTGCCCCAAATGGCCCAATGTTCATGTCAGCACATGTTCCCACGGCAACGCCACCAGCCAAGGTGGCGTTCTGAATGTGCACCTGTCGTATAGAAAGATATAAAAACAAATATATAACTGAATTAGTTTTTTAAATTTTAAAACTTGGCGTTATTGTGGACATTTAGAGGAAAGTGATCTGACCATGTCCAGTTTTCCTTTGTGCTCCACGAGGCTGGAGATGGCGTAGGCGGAGAGCACGCAGGCGGCCAGGGAGAGATAGGTGTTGATTACTGCTCTGAGCTGTTCGGTTTCCGTCTCAGCGATGGCCGAGTTAAAACTGGGCCAGAACATCCACAGGAAGACGGTTCCTGTAGGAGAGGGTGATGAAGCAACAGCATTAGTATCAGTTAATGTTGAAAATCTCATTCCTGTCAAACCACACCGCAAGTTAGAAACGTTTAAGGATTCATATTTGCTTTTGGCAGAACAAGATTAATACACAGTTGAGGTCAGTATCTGTTTGTCACTGTACATGCTGCATGGTTATTTGTGTCCACTGGGTGGCATAAGTCGTACATGTGCAGGAGGTCAGTGATGAACCAGTGAGAGAAGATTACAGACAAATAAAACACATCACTGCTATAAACCGATGACTAATATATCACCTTAGTTTAACCCTCTGAGACCCACGCAGACCTGTCTTTTTTAGGGGGTGACGAGGAGTCTTTAGGGGGAGATAGCAGGTCAACAGTAGATGTCACATAGAAGTGGTGTACATCATCTGAAAGCTGGGAACCTGAAGATTAATTTGAGATGCAGCTCAGCACTGTGTTGTTCTAGTCGTATAGATCGTGTGGTTTCATGAGGCTGTGATTATCCTAGAGGTCACAACAAGTCAGTTTATACAGTGAGGTCAAGTTTAAAAAAATCTCACTATATGAAATGGCTCCTATGGGGACTAACATCTTCACACATGAATACAGTTGGGCTCATTGGATCCACAAGAGTCTCAGCTTTACAGTGATACCCAATTTATGTAATTCAAGACTGTTTAGGGACCCCAGTATGCAGAAATATTCAAATACACCATTTTAGAATAGGCGAAAATTAACACATTTATGCTGCATGCATAAAACTGCATGTGATTATCATAAAGTGGGCATGTCTGTAAAGGGGAGACTCGTGGGTACCCATAGAACCCATTTTCATTCACATATCTTGAGGTCAAAGATCAAGGGATCCCTTTGAAAATGGCCATGCCAGTTTTTCCTCGCCAAAATGTGGCGTACGTTTGGAGCGTTATTTAACCTCCTTCTCGACAAGCTAGTATGACATGATTGGTACCGATGGATTCCGTAGTTTTTATAGTTTCATATGATGTCAGTATCTTCACTCTAGATCTAAAACTGATCCTGTTACAGCCTTTGAAAGGCAGTAAAGTCGGTCGGGAGCGTGTAACTGGCTCTTACCAATCATAGCAAACAGATCAGAGTGATAAACAGATCCGTCGTTCTCGTGTCCGTTTCTTAAACCTGGTCGGTAAAGTACCCGAGCCACTGCCAGGCCGAAGTAGGCTCCGTAAGCGTGGATGATCATGGAGGCTCCAACATCACTAGCCTGTGAAAGAGAGGGTGGGTAGAGTTTAATTAAACCCAGTTTACACAGTGAATGCTCCTGGTCTTAAAGCATGTGTCAATGTGTACTCACTCCGAGGACTTTGGCCACCAGATGTTCGTTGATGGAGAAGATGGTGATCTCCAGTATGGTCATGATGAGGAGCTGCACGGGGCTGGTTTTACCCAGAACGGCTCCGAAGGAGATCAGGACTGTAGCCGTGCTGAAGTCTGCGTTGATCATTCTGCAGGATAGAGAGGAAAACAAGTCTTTAGGGAAACAGAAATTATAGGATAATAAGGAGAAAAAGGTGGAAACAGCACAGTTCAACCTTTACCGAACCTAAAGTGATCTGTCAGAGCTACTCAGCAGTCAACAGGAGAGGTCATTGGTTTATTGAGCACCTACTTAGTCAGTAAATGTTAACCAGGGGGTTAGAAAAAGACATTCGTACTTGAGGATGTTGACTTTGATCTTGCCGTCATCCAGGTGCCAGATGCCCTGCATGAGGAGGCCCCACTGCAGGCCGAAGGCAGCCAGGAGCAAGTTGAGGCCCACGCTGCTGAACCCGTATCTCTTCAGGAAGGTCATCAGGAACCCGAAGCCGATGAAGATCATGACGTGGACGTCCTGAAACACTGGAGACATCAGGAAGGGAGGTCAGTCCTGCTGTTAACTCGATGACAGGGCCTTGCTTTGTTATGAGAGTCCCACTTTAGCCTCAGCTAAATGTGGACATTGAATAAGATGAAACACTTTTATGATGCGCTGCCATCAATTAGACATTAGCCGTTTGCTAAGACTTTTTTTTATTCTAGTTTAAATGATTTATAGAGCGACTACTGGACTTCATGGGAGTCATTTCCTTCCACAGGGGCTGCATTGTCAGCCGTGACCTGCTGGAAAAGCAATTTAATCACACTATGAATGGGCTTCTGGGAAAATGTTCCCGCTGTTCCCGTTTCTATTAAGTGCGTAATGATCTTAATACGTTTAACTTATGAAGTCTCAGGGGAGGGGACGTTTGGCTCACTCTTATCTATTAGACTCAGTTGCTAGTCAGACAAAGACAGCACGGTTTGGACTATGTTTGGGTCACATCCCATGTTGTCAGTACGTGATGTTTTCACAGTGTTCTCAGCAATAAGAGGCGACTTCTTTAAAGCCCCCCTCCAGTTTATTTTGGCTTCTATGATATTTCATATTTATTTGAGTCATTTCCTGCCAATTTTTTTTGATAAATAACTTAATTTTGTGCTCAAAGTTAAAAAAAGAAGGTTGTTGCTAAAATGGGAATATGACGTCTGACTATAGAAGAAACTGCAGATCAGACGTCATCCTCCAAGCTGCAGGTGGGCTCATGCTCGTTTGAATCTGAGCAGCAGCAAACTGATAAATCTGTTTATTTGTCTGTTAGTTTGTCTTTCTACTTGCATTAGCTAACTGAGTCCCGTTAGAGAAATAAATTAATCGGTGCGGTGTCGGTGCTGGGAGCTGAGGCGAGAGCGACCGGTGCTGGTGGACGGTGAACCTCCAAAACGTCCCGACACTGCATTTCAAATGGCGGCTCCTCTGTTCATCTGCAGCCAGACGGCCGCCTCGCCAGGAGGAGACGGTGAAGAAGAGATCGAGAGAGAGAGAGTCGGTGTGTTGAGATAATTCTTGTCTCATTTGTGGTCTGATAAACATTAAATTCATCTAAACTGGGCTGAAAAACAATGCAATCTGGTTGCCATGGTAATGAATTACATCTGACTATTAACCACACCCCCATTCAATTCTGTTTGAGAAAGAACGAAACTAATCATCTCATCGGATAAGGAAAAACTCCCCCAACCAAAAAAAAACCTTTTAACAGGGAAAAAAGAGCAGCAGAGGACGGATCCCCCTTCCAGGATGGACTGACGTGCAATAGATGTCGTGTGGGAAGTGGGAAAAAAATCCTTTAAGCTGTATAGAATGAGCCCCTGATGTGGAAAGTACATCAAGGTTGAGGAGTTCACCGGCTGAGAAACAATGTGCTTTATTTCCTGTTGTCTCGATGAGTCACTAAGGTTGGGCGATTTCTTCCGAACTGGCATAAGACGTTGTCCACATGATGGATGATGATGTCGTTGTTGCTACAGGGCTCAGGAGGTAGAGCGGTCGTCCACTAATCAGAAAGTCGGTGGACTTCGGGCAAGATACTGATACTGAGTGTGTGTATTGCTCCTGATGAGCAGGTTGGCAGCTTGTATGGCAGTCGTCAGTGCATGAATATGTGTGTGAATCGGTGAATGTTGGCATGTAGTGTAAAGCACTTTGATTGGTTGCTAAGAAGCTAAGCTAGCGAAGAGCTACATAAATGCAGTCCATCCACCATTTAAAAGGATGTCTGTCATCTTATCTATTCGTGACATTCATTCGCCAGAACTGAGTGCGTTCCATAGATAAAAAAGTGTGATCATAATTGTACCAGTAGTGTTTCTCTCTCTCGGGTGCTCTCACTCTGTCCAGAGGCAATACGCAATTACAAATATCTAAACTAGGGCTGCACAAAATGTCGTTTTTTTATCATCATCCCGACGCCAACTTGTACGATAAACACACCGCGATATTGCACTCAGGGGTTTTAGTTAGTTGAAAGATAGTATTGGTAGAAAACTGCAGTTTAAAATGTAACTATCATTCTTTTATTTTATTGGTGCCTTTTGTGTTCAGTTCAATTTGTTCAATGTTGGAAATTATTTCCTTTAATTTTTAAAAAATTCAACAAGCAATTTCTTTATTTTAGCAGAATACTGAAAGCAGCACAAAGGCAGAGCTGAGTGAGTACACTTTAATATCTGTTCATATATTGCATGTAATATGCGATATACAACGATGTTATCGCATATTTTCCGATGACAATAACTGTTTTGGGATTGTGTGGGACAGCTCTAGTGTCCACCTTCAGTTGCACTCGCTAAATCAAGCACACAATGAATGCCATAAGCGTCACCGCAAACCTACGCCCTGTCTAATCTACAGTCTAAGATTAACGCGTTATATCTAGTTTGTTTAGTTCATGGTGACTACAAGACTCCAGGAATTAAACAAACTAGATATAACACAGCCAAGAAAAAGTCTGGCACATAACCCCCACGTAAAGCCACAACATGCTTCAATTTTTGTACGGATTAAACGAGATATATTGTGTTAATTAGTGAATTTTAGGGGTGCTGGTAAGTGGATTTTGTAACCTGTAAACAGCGAGAGGCTAGCTGTTTCCAGTCTTTGTGCTAAGCTAAGCTAACCAGCTGCAGGCTGTAGCTTCATATTTACCAGACAAACATGAGAGTGGTGTCGATTAGACGTCGACCGAAAGATAGTTTGGAGCAGGAAAAAAGCCGATTAATCAGCCGGTATCTTATTTACTTCTGCAGCAGTTTATTCCACTACTTTTGCACACGCCGTTTTAAATAAATGTTTTTTTTATCACTCTGAATTTAATCATTAGTAAGAGAATATCCTGAAGTGTGATTTAGAACATGTTCTATTTATTTGTAATGGGCGATGTGCTGCATGTGGCTTTATGACGGGCCAGGATTACTTCTGTTGTGCGTCTCATTACGTTGTTAAATGCCACTCTTATAAACCATTAAATGTTCGTGCATATACCCGGGGTGAGGAGGATCCTTAAGTGTGTGATTTAATTTCATGAATGGATTGATGGTTATGTGGCTGGATTATTTGGAAGAGAGAACGTCAAATTGGTAAGCAAGTTAAAGTAACAGTGAATCCCTGTCTGCCTGCCTGTCTTGTATCGGAGACAAAGAGCTGATAGTGTGTTGCGTTTTATATATTCAAGAGATGATGACGGTGATGCCGATTAATCGATCTACCTCTAGTATCGATCTTCTCATCTAACAAGGAAGGAAGCAACTAAGCGTATTTCACAAAACTATTCCTTTAAATAACAATAATCATCCAATTTTTATCCATTACACATTGAATTAATATGAGTACATATGTTTTTGTTTGTTTATTTGTGGCGCTAATTGAGAAACCCCTAACGACGGCATTAGTGTCTTGGAATTATTAAAGACAATGAGCTGCCAAACACTTTACAAATTCAAGTTTCCTCTCATGTTTTAACTCCACTTATCTAAAGACACAGTGAATATTGCATGTGTACAGTAGATATGAGGAAAACCAGTACATGTGCTACATTTCTATGTATCAGAGTATTTATTTAAATGTTTCTGTGTGTCTGCTAGTTCAGGCTACATTTCCATGTAAGACAGAAAATCTTGCAATCACTGGTTTAAAATGCAGCAGCTTTAGAATGACAGACTAATGAGGGAGATTAAATTCCTCCTCACCTATTTTAGCAAACAGTATTTACATATAGAGTATGTCAGCACATTTTAACATGTCTCGAGGCAGAATCCTAAGATCCTGCTCTAATTTAAATACTGTGAAGTGTTTCACTGGGTTTCTATATGTGCTCAAAAAACAGTCAACTTCAACAGATGTTTTACTGTCGGCTGCTTTAATCATTAACTAACCTGATAAAAACAGAGCAGCTGTCTGGCTGCTCAAAATATTGTCTTTACTGGGATTAATAGTTGAAACAGATTAATGTTTCAAATTTATTTTAAGTTGCCTAATTTATTCAGATGAAAAGAATTTAGATCCAAAACAACCCAGGGCAGAGTGTTACTGTTATCTTATCATCAGTTTGTATTCAGGGATGATTAAAGTCGTATCTCATCTTGTCAACGTAACATTTACGTTCTCCACTGCTTGGTAAATAATCAATAAACCAATCAATCACTTTACAAACAGTTACATAGATATCATCCTGTTGAAATGTCATTCTTCACTCATTTCATGTTCACGCTGAATTTGTGTGGGTCCAACAAACACAGGGCTTTCATTCAGGAGACGGTTGTTTGTGTCCCGTGTGTTTACGTTTCACTTTCACGTTACAATCAGCCGTTTGTTCGTGTGCCGTGTTCACAACGTTCAGTTTCATTTTCACTTGACAAATGTAGTAGTTTTTAAGCCCAACCAGGTAGCTTTTTTCCGAAACCTAACTAAGTGGTTTTGTTGCTTAAACCTAAAGTGACGCCAAGTAGGCTTGCTGCCGTAGTCGGTGTTACCGATGTTACACGGTGTTCAGGCACATGCCGATTACATTACGTATCCACCGTCGCCGAGTCAGACTTCACACACGGGACGAGAGAGAGTTGACAGACAAGACGATTACGGACAATTTGGTGTCAAAGTAAAAAGCAAAAGCGCCTATTTGGCAATATTTTGAATTTAAACCCAGTGCTATAAGGAAACCATAACGTTAATGAGGTAATCGCCGTGAGGAGGACGGAGCAGTCACAGCCGATGTGCAGGGCGCAGCAGCCCCAGGTAGACCCCTGTGGCCCCGCAGTGAAAGCTCTACCGGAGAGGCCAGACACACCGCGACTCGACGGTAAAGATCAAAGTAAGCGCTCTACACATATTGAGCGTCATCTTTTCTTGTAAAATGTCCGGTGTAATCGGTAACACCAGGTGTTGTCACAAGTTTATTAACCGGTGGGAAAATGTCCTCACCGTCAAATCCCTAGTGCCAAGGTGTGGCAAAGCTTCAGTATGTGACGAGTTGGCATGAGAACGTGTCGGTCAATCATACACCATGCCCATCAGTGTTCGAGCCAATCGAGCTTCTTAAATGAAAACGGTGGCAAACGCAAGTGCAAGGCGCTTAATAAAAGTTCTTCCCAACTGAACCGTCCACAGAAAGAAGTTCTAATCGCAACATATCAACTTAAATGATGCAATGATACTTTTAATTTTCATTTAATTGATGAGTAATAGTTTATATTAAAAGTTGCATTGTATTTAACTCCCATGGAATTATGTTTTATTTAAAAAGTAGATATATTTAATTGATTTCTATTAGTTCTCAATTCATTTTTTATGACATCCACCCCTCATATGAATGAGTCCGTATGATTTAACTAGAAAACATTTGTGTAATGTGTGTTAATGATCAGCTTGTGTTTGTTTAGTGCTGCGTAACGTGCCGTCAGCATTTTGAACACTGAGCTCTGATATCGTCAGCAGCGAGTTGAGGTGTAAATATTGATTTGGCTCACATCCACGGAGCTGTTTTCAACAAAACCTGTTTGCACCCTCAACTTTGACCCCCCTCTCTCATTCACACAGACTTGTGTTTCTTGTAGTCGGGGCTTCTAGTGAACCGTGGATTGAGGATGAGGGAGGAGGTAAAGCTGGAAAGCAGCCACAGTGACTGGCACCACGCCTGGATGTTAGGTAACGCTCAGTAATCTGCTGAAGAACTGAGAGAGAGAGAGAGAGAATCCCCTCAGGACCTCCTGTAGAGCAAACTGTACAGCAGTTGTGCAAAAACATTAATTATTTCATTTTTAAAAATGCTTGAGCAACAAATTTCCTCGTCTTTGATGTTTTTATTCTGCAGATCAACTCCTCATTAGGATAAAAATGACTTTCCAAGAGTCTTAATTAGAAACATATGCAGCGTTTCTTCATACCATTCAACGACCAGAATTAGTTTCTGGTATTTACATTCTGTTCAAAGTTGATTGATTTGAGCCGTGACAGCTTTTCCTCGCTCCAGTCCGGTCCACATTTCTCTGCTTGTTTGTCTTCCTTAGATCCTTTTAACTGCAGCCGTCTGGTATGCGTCTCTCTGCACGCAACCGCAAGTCCTCACGTTATCTAATCACATTTTAAACGGTCGTAGTTTGAGCTCAGCATCAGTGAGATTCTTGATATTGTTTTAGAGGCATTTGCAGATATGTCCCTTAACAACATGTTTAAATAAATGCTTATTGTTACTTTGCATGGATGTTTGTATGTGCAGAGTTTGACTCTAAAAGGAGGGAAAGTTTCTCTGTGTTCACCTTAAATCTCAGTTTTACAGGCGTCACATTAGTGACTTTTTTAGTCCCAATATCGGTAGCGATACAGAGTACCGATCCGATACCCGTGTTTAATTAATAATCTGTATGACTCACTGTGTGGAAGTGACTGGGATTATTCTATTATGTGTAAGGCAACATCAGGCTTAATTTAAACATCGCTTTCCTAACTTTGTAAAACAAAATGTAACAAATAAATAAATATATATTAATAATTACTGAATTATTATTATTAAAATAATAAATCGGACACCAGCAACTTGGTAAAAAAATCTTAAAAATTAACAGGACTTACAATTCAATTCCAGTATAAACCTTTTTAATGCAGCAACAAATTGCTCAAAACTTAAACAGGAATTCAAATTCTAGTATATAATCTATAGTATATAAACATAGAATTTAATTGAATAGATCGGCCCCATTGTCACTGATATCCGATCCAGTATTTGAGTCCGTATCGACCTGATATCTGATCCGGTATCCGTAGTACACATGAGATAGTTTGGAAGCCAATCGTGGTCCAATATGCAACTTACACAGTTGTAATGTGGAAACTACACTGATAATGGACTTTTCAGTGATGTAGGAGATGTCTTGTGTCTAGCAATTAAACTTAACTAAACAATATTTGCTCATTCTGGGTGATCAGATATGATTTAAAAACTTTCTTTTATGGTGCAACAACAACTTTTTCTTTGAGAAAACCGTCCTGTGTCTAGCAGTTAAACAATATTTGCACAGTCTGGATGTTTCAATGAGGGAAAAGGAGGATCAACTTTGTTTTGTGAGAAAACCATATCAGACGCAAGTTATTATTCAAAGCAGATTACTATTACATGTCTTTAAGCATGTCTGGAGAAGATCTTAACTCTTAAAGTGTGATTAAAAAGTAAAGAAGAAACCAAAATAATGATGTAAATTCAGACTATATTGCTGCACGTGTTCTAGTCTATCCTATCTGAAGCAGCCTGAATGATGACCATCGAGCTAATCTCTATCGGTCACACCTGCCCCGCCCAGTCATGAGCACACGTTCACACAGTAAAACAGCTAATCTCAACGCAGACAAGCTGTCAAGATACAAAAACTCCTCAACTGTAGAAACCGCTCAATAGGTAGGCATTTTCTCTGCCCTATCTACCGTCTACCATTGTTCTTTATTATCTCTTTGTGTGCTAGATACATTGATTTAAATCACATGTGACCTCCTCTGTATGAGGCCTGACACTCTCCTCTGCAGGAGACTCCTCAGCTGCATGTGTATGAATAGACTCTGTGAGAGGATGAGAATGTGACCCCCGTGACTCCTCTTATTGCATTCAGCAGACCTGCTCCGGAAAAACAGACTCCACATTCTTCTATTTCTGTTTGCAAGTAATCGGAAAATTACACACTAAAAAAAATAGGGGTGTAAGAAAATATAGAATATTGCGATATTAAGATTAAGATATTAACTAAAGTCAATACTTTATTTCATTTGTAAAGAGATGCACCCTCTCAGTGTAAGTGCCTTCTTAAAGTTGTGCTATGATATTTGATGTTACAGAGACTGTGATGAATGCAAATGCAGATCCCGCTGTTCAGATTGCATGAAAAAGTAAACGTTTTTTAAACTCAGATTGTATGAATATGGCAGTGTTATTTATACTGTGACAGTTTTCATAAAATTAGGTTTAAAAAATTGCAATATATTGAATGATAACCCCTGTATCATGATTCGTATCGCCAGATTCTTGCCAATACACAGCCCTATAAATAAACTAAATTCACATTATACCAATGTCAAGTAAAGTGTGAAGTTTAAGGCTAGACAACCAAAGCTTGGAAATATGGAAGATGTGTAGATTTATTCCTTTTTATAAATAGATATAAGCTTAATTTCAGCATTTTCTCTTACTCTATTTTGTCATATCCTACTGAAAATCACCCTGAGTCAGCAGAACAAGGACCTTTTTTTCTCTGTTAACATGCAACCTGCAACAAAGGTGATGTGTTCGAACCATCAGATACAAATTTCATAATTTTTAACCTCCTCAGCAGAGCATCCCTCGGCAAGCAACGTAGACCACGTAGACTTACTGGGGTAGAGATCCATGGGCGATCCCTTCTTCTCAGGGTGCGTCTCGTTGGAGTGCGCGTCGTGCCCGTGCCCTTGACTTTTCCCATCATCATAGACCACAAACACAGCGAACAGGATGATGGTGATAATCTCCAAAACCAAGGCCACGATGGGGAACTTCATCCTCATGTTGGTGGCGTACGCAGGCATCCTGAGACTGGTTATCTCTCACAGTGACTGACACACACTCACTCACTCTATCTGTCTTATTTTAGGGTTTGTGCTGTGTGAAGGGAGGGAAGAAAGTGGTGTCTGGTTTTAAACTGATGCAGGTTTCGTGGTGACCAATGACAGGGCAGAAAACTGAACACCCCCCCTCATGCACTTTGCTCACGGGGATGGGTTTCCTCTCTCTGGACGTTGGAGCAAAACACAAACGTAATGACACTCGGCCAGTGAGCGGGCATGAGAGAAAGACTTAATGACGCCTCCTTCCCACCCATTTTTCACTGTCAGACTTTTGTTTGTTGACTTGTTGACTTCATGTTGGGACTGGTGCATATCTTTGATGTCTTTCATTAGAAGAAGAAATGTCTCTATAGAGAGATATTCTCAAGAAAATATACAGTAGCTTTCACACAATTAGAGTGTTTTTGAGATTCCTCTTTTATCCGCTCTACTGAACACTGTTCCTCTTTCTTAGTGCAGAACACTTTACACACTATTCCCTTGATATTATACCCTTTCTCAGTTTTTTTCATGCACCTGCTGACACATTACTTAAGTAAAAGCAGCAATACAGCACTGTAAAATAATACTAAATTACATGTGAAAGTCCGGCATTTTAAGTTTTTAATACAGATAAAAGTATACAGAAGTAGCAGCAAAATGTACTTTAAGTATCAAAAATAAAAGTACTTTGTTATGGTGAATGGACCCATTATAACTAATCCAATCAATCAATCAATCAATCAATCAATCAATCAATCAATCAATCAATCAAACTTTATTTGTATAGCACCTTTCAAACAAGTCAAATGCAATTCAAAGTGCTGTACAGACGATTGACAAAATGTAGAATGTTAAAAATGGATTTAGAGACTAATGCACACCAAAACAACCAAGATAAATAAGAAAGCAATAAAAGATGGGTATTTAAGATAATAAAAGATAAATAAAATACAAGGAAATAAAAATAACAATAAAAATTAAATAAATAAAAATTATGAAACTACACAAAATAAGCAGATTGTATTAAAAATAATGAAATATTAATAAAATAAAAGTGATAATAATGATCAGCATTAAAATATTGATTAAACGAAAGAGTAAAATAAACACTAAAATGATGATGATAAATTAAATAAGTATAAAAAAACCCATAAAATTATAAAACGCTACATTCATGTACAAGCAGCGTTTTAGTGTGTAGCTGTTTTGAGGTGAGAGAAAGTTTGTGACCCGGCAGCCATGTTGAGATTGGTTAAGGAAATACGAAGCACCGCCCACCAGCCAGAGCTCAGCCAATAGGAACGCTCTCTCTCTCTGAAATGACCTGTGATTGGTCAAAGTCTCCCGTCACGGGCTAGATGTTTTAAAGCCTGAAAACAGAGCCATGAGGAGGAGCAGAAGTCTAGTTTTCTCTCAGAACACTTGAATTACAATATGATGAAAGGTTATTATGGAATTTTAGCCCAATGATGCCAAAAAAATGTTTCCTACTGAAGCTTTAAAAATAACTACTGGTATATAGAAATAGCTAATCTTCTCGATTGTCTCGTTTACTTATATAGGTTATATAGAGGAATCAGTGTTAAACTGAGATGGTTTCAGAACCAGTTAAAAGGGCCTTGTAGTAACTTTAAGTACAGAATTAAAGCTTCCCACCATTGAATCCCGTCGAGGCAGATGTGGCCTCTTAGTTGTCTCATGTTGCTTTAACAAATGCTGCACATTGTCGCTCCAGTCGTGACCCCTACAAACAGTATATGTAACTGTGATCAGGTTACTTCATAGTTCAAGTCCTTTACCATCAACTGTAACATACAGTACATGCCTGTGCTTCCTTTCCCACTGGAAACCCTCCCAGCTGATTGGCTTGTAGGTTCTGATCCAGTACAGTAAGTGGCTCCCACAGTGAGCGTGGTGACAAACGGAGGCCTCTCTCACCAAATTACCTCGAGGCCAGAGGCCCTTCATTTGGGTCCAAGAGCTTTATGAATGAGCAGAGTAGTTAATCACTGCCAGCAACACATTTCTGTTTGTCTTGGAGCTGAGTGCAGTGAGGCTTTTTTCCCAGACCCTTTGGGAAATTACTTCCAAATGTTGAGAGATATCAAAAACTCTGCAGCACTCCTCGGACTAATCTACTCGAGCCGAGCATGTGCTTGACAGCGTTTTGTTCTAATATTTGGCAGGCAGCGGAGGCTTTGTCATTGGGCGGAGCCTCGTTGTTGTTTTTTTTCACAGACGAGTGAGCTAACCGGTGAACTTGAACAGCATGGGAGGATTCGTGGTCCAACTGTCACAGTGATTCGTTCATGACAGTCACAGATACTCCCTCATATTATTATCATTATTTTAACTCTTTTTTATTGGATTTCAGTCTAAAACAAACTGTGACTGTTTGACTCCGCACATTAAACTGATCCTTTTTGCCTCCAGAGAAGCTCTAACCCTGAGAAATGTTTGTATAATGGTGAAACTCCAATTTGCAATTATTGAACCAATTATTATGTCGGTAGTTTTCAACTTTTCTCTGCTCAGCTCAGTAATCTGTCAGAGTTTTTTGACAGAGAGCATGAGAACTGTTTATTTAGTCAAGACTGTTCAGTAACAGTAAAGTCTCACATTTCTCAGCCGGGTATCCCCGAGGTACCAGTGCTCTTAGGTTGTTGCTTTTGTCAACATTTCTTCTCTAACCTTGGAATACGCTTGATTTAGTGCCTTCATTGGACGTTGACAGATGTGCTATAATCTGCTGAATGTCACTAGTAAACAGGAACTTCTGCAGGAATGGAAAATAAGTCTGGGAAAATACACTTATTTGCTTTCTTTCCAAGAATAAGATGAGAAGCTTGATAAGAAGATGTGCGTTAAAGTGGAAATGAAGTGTTCAACCAAGTTAAGCTGATTTACTAAATGGATTATGACCAAGGGATATCATTGGAAACTGTTCAGTCTGCTTAAAGGTTATATCAATAACATTTTTATGTAGACAAATCATTTTTAAAAAATACAGTTTTTCAATTATTCTACACAGTTCCTTCTGCGCATCAACAGGCGTGTAGGCAAAACATTGTGAATCAATTAAACCTTTTCGCTCCTCTTATAACTCCCCTAGGACCGTCCGTTCCTGTCAGTCTTTCACCCGGTGTCTCCGTCCTGGCCAAAATGTTGTCTGAGCTCCACATTTTTAATTTGAATCACCTACAGGTACATGTGTGGCTGTGGCGAGAACATGATGTGATAGAGATTGTTTGGGTTCAAAACTAAAGTTGAAAAATAATTCCCGTAGTCCCAGACCAGGAAAACTCTCTACGGGACTCCCAAACTGTCAGTGTGTCATGATGGGGATAGCCCTGTGATTAAAGGGGGTGAAAGTAGTAAATGTGAGTCATGATTGTCACAGCCTTTAATGCACCCACATATAATAATGCCTTCTTTCTGATCCCACTATGTGCTCAAATGCGCCACAGGTGCGCCAAGTTAGCCATCCTGATGAAAACGCCTATGGTGCGTGCATAATGCAAGAACATGTGGTACACTTAAAGGGACTGTTTGTAACTTTTTAAGCGTATAAATGTACCAGGTCGGGACACATGCGCGCTCGCATATTCACACTCGCGTGTGGCCGGAGTCACTGCTCCTCTGCCTGCTTGTCTTCACTCATACAGCGCGCGTTCTCGCTGTCTCGCTCCACCTCTAGACGTGAACGCGCGCTCACTCCACACTGCAGAAGAGTTAGTTTAGCTCTGAGAATATCTAGTGAATGTACAGTGGACATTTGTGCAGAAATAACTGCTGCAGCTCCTCCAGACCAACAGAGGTTTTCCGTGTCTTGTGAAGTGACGGGGCTCCACAGCGAGAAACGTTATCGTCTCCCTCCGGCTGCCGATGTCTCCCTGCGGGCGCAGTCGGGAGGCGATAACGTTTCTCCTCCTGCTTCAGCCCCGGCACCGACCTGCTTTTGCTGAGGCAGGAAAAGCCAACACTAGGATCAGCATTGATTCATGGAGAGACCTTCGTCTGGTCAGCTAACATTACTGCCAAGCAGCTGAAATATGGAGTGATATTGTGGTTTTAGCTGACGTGTGTCGCCTCACTGTTTTGAGTGATGCTCGTTGTTACGTCCACTAAGTGGAACAATAAATTAACAACAACCAAAGATTAAACAGAGTCAAAGTGAAGTGCAAAAATTAAAGGTTTATTAAAGGAAAACTAAAGGTTAACAAATGTGGTGGAGGTAGGGACAAAATGGTTGTGCCAAATAATCAAAATCAACAAATCAAAACTAGGCCTAACTACATTCCCTGTCTTCTTTAAACACAACAAACAAAAGGCTGACTAAATTATCTACAAACAGCGGTTTACAAAACATACAGGGGTTGGCAACAACCAATAAACCTAGTGTTTCTAGACATGACAAAAACCTACGTGCAAAAGATGTACAGGGTACCCCAAACTTACCTACGCCCTCTACCTCCTTACCACAAACTTATCTTTTAATTTCACACTGGAAACAAGAGTCTTCACAAGTCAAATACTTCATTACAAATGAGTCAGAGAGAGAGAGAGAGAGAGGCAGCCCAGAGTGTGCCTCTTTTAAATGCAGCCCACGACGGCGATTGGCTGGATGGAATGAGAGTGAGCCACTCAGCAGCTGACAAACTCTGCACAGGTGGACTCCAATCACCTCCATTAAC